>JAOVVF010000025.1:22844286-22859754 GCA_028565595.1 Duopalatinus emarginatus
GGCCTACCTGTAATACCAATAACCTTGTAAGTCGCTCTGGATAAGCGCGTCTGCCAAATGCCGTAAATGTAAATGTAGAGGAGCATTGTCCAACTGAAAAAAAACAACAGAATGAAGAGACGTTTACATTATTGAAGACATCCCCAACTTCAGTCCAAAAGTCAGTCCACCATTCTGAATCAGTCTTCAGTTTACAAAGTTTGGACTTCTCAGTTTTTGGTAATCGTACAAGCTGTGTTTTTTTTCATTTCATTTTCTTTAGCTGTGTTTATTTACTTTAACCATCTGGTCAGAGGTGGGTAGTCAAAAATTGTACTCAAGTTAGATTATTGTTACTTTACAACTATCTGACTCAAACAAGAGTAAAAAAAAGTCGTCACCCAATGAATTACTTGAGTAAGAGAAAAGAGTACTAAGAGTACTAAAAAACTACCCAAGTACTGAGTGACGTCTTTGTTTAATAATCAGGAAGACAAATAATACACCTGAATGCACAAAAATATAAAACAGCAATGAACAAGTTCAGGTGGATAAGATCTCTTAAACACCTAAAACTATAATCAATTAAATTTTTACCAAATAACATCAATTAAATTCTCTTCGGGTTGTTGCGAAACGCACGCCGTTGTCTCTGCCATTGTACTGGGCTTCTGTGCTGTTTTCCATCTGTGTTTGATGCTGGGAATTTGTGTGACGGTTTGGTTCTGTTTGATCGGTGAAACGGAGTCAACTGTCGCTAGTGGTTACATTTGATTGGTGATACACAGTCATGTGACAGAGCCTCTGTCGGAAGTCTTGATAAAAGAAAACAAAACAAGATTGTGGATTAGACGGAAAAGAAGTAGTGATCAGAATGTAGCTCAATGTAACGGAGTAAAAGTGGCTCTTCTTCAAAATCTACTCAAGTAAAAGTAAAAATTATGCTTTATTAAAACTACTCTTATAAGTACAATTAATCTGAAAATGTATTCATGTAAAAGTAAATATAGTGTGTTACTACCCATCTCTGCATCTGGGTTTAACCTTAAACATACCTATATTTTGAAAAAGCATAATTTATATTTGTTTATCCAGTTATTATTTGAGCCAGTTTGGTTTTTGAGATGTTATAATCTTTTAAAGTCAACAGGTCCCAGTACAGTCACCCATGTGAAGTAGAAACAACAAAACGGCCCCCAAATCTGCTTTGACCCATCACTGCATGGACTCCGGACTTTTGTGGTATCTGACACCAAGCTCCTTCTGTAGATCTTCTACGGGATTAGACACATTTTAGCGAGCCTTCACCTCTCCCATGACCCTGTCGCTGGTTCACCTGTTGTCCCTCCTTGGACCACTTTTGTTGGCACTAAGTACTCCATACTGGAAACACCATTTCACAAGTTTTGGAGATCCTCTGACCAGGTCAAATTCACTCAAATTCTCAGACTTGCCCATTTTTCCTGCTTTCAACACCTTAGCTTTGAGAACTTGACATGCACCTGCTTCCTAACATATCCCAGCCCTTGACAGATACCAGCCTTGGTTTGAGCCTTGCAATTTTCAAGACTTGTTCCCTTGAGCAAGGCACCTTAACCCCTAACTGCTTTCTGGGCACTGCAGGTACAGGCTGCTTCCTGTTCTGGACACATGTGCTTACTGCCCTCTAGTGTGTGTCCACTAGTATATTCACTTCACCTGGCAGTGGTTTTTAATGTTCAGTGAAACACCTTTCTTCATGTATTCCAGGTTGTTTGAGTCAGAGCACTGGGGCAGTTATGATACATTGACCCTGGAACATAAAGGGTTAAGAGTCTTGCCCCAAAGTAGCAGCTTGGTGCTCCTGGGCTCAACTCCTTGATCATCTGATCAGTAACCCAGAGCCTTAACCTGGGTTGAGCCACCAGTGTGCTATAAAGTAAGTCTCAGATTGAGGTGCAGACTCATTATATAAATCCAGTCTGATGTCTGCACTGTAGTGGATGACGATCAAACACACAAACACATTATGGTTTTGTTCTCATTTGTAATCTTTGTGTTTGTGCACTCCATTTTTATCCACTCAGACTGTACTAATGACATGTTTGGGCTCCGGGTGTAGAAAACAGGAAGAGACAGACAGACAGACAGACAGACGGATGGATGAGAGAGAGAGAGAGGGAGGGTGGGAGGGAGAGACAGAGGGAAGCCTGTGCACTGGCACTCTCACTCCGTCACTCTCGTTTATTCCCTTCATCACACTCATTTTCTGTCTTTTCTCAGCTACCCCATACACCAATTCCCCCCCCCCCTTCTCCTTCCCTCCCCTTTCCTCCACCACCCCTTTTTTTTCACTTTGTCAGCCTATCACTAGAAAAAAAAGCCACCCTGTCAGTCTTTCTTCCAGTCTAGATTCAGAAGGTAATCGTATGCTATTTTCTGCTTTAGAAAGCGTATTAATAATCAGACTGGCTGGCTGTTAGGAAAAAAAAGAGACCGAAAGAGGGGAAAAACGTGGCCCACTTTGTTCAGATAGCCAATAACAGCAAGCAAAAAGCAAGGTAATTTGCCCCGAATGGAGTAATTTGCACGGTGCAATTGGTGAGCTGGCCTTTTCACGACTAACAGCTGTGTGTGTGTGTGTGTGTGTGTGTGTGTGTGTGTGTGTGCGTGTGTATGTGTGTGTGCGCACACTTGTGCATATTTTTCATGACTGGAGAAAGAAAAGGATTAAGGAAGAGCTACCCGATAGCCAAAAAAGACAGATATTCATACATGCTTTTATCCAGAAAAAAGAAATAAGAAAGGCGGAATGCATTACCCAAGTATACTCAGTCATGTCCAAAAGTATTGGAATGACAAGTGTTTTATTTTTTTGCTGTACGCTGAAGACATTTGTGTTTAAATGCGAAAGATAAACACGGTTGTTTCTTGATCCATCCAGACACAAACAAGGCAAAAGTATAGGAACTGATAACACAAGTGAAAGTGAACCACTTCTTGACCATTGTCCTTGCACACACAGAGGAATCTGACCTATGTATTAAACCTATTCATGCAGTGACACACACACACTTGGGGCAGTAAGCGCGCTTGCCTGAAGCAGTGGGCAACCTCATTTATACAGTTTCTGGGGAACTGAACATGTGTGTGTACACTGGAGTGCCAGACAAAAAACCGGTACAGACACGGCTTTGCAAAATACACAGGCTGGTGGTGGCTCTATAATGGTATAGGGTTTGTATAAGGCATTCCATGGCACCCCTGATACATCTACAGACATCTCCGACATGTTCCCGAGACGTGTGTCTCCTTTCTGTTGAGTTACACCAGTTCATGTCCTGCATTCATTCTGATGGGTTTGGCCTCTTCCAACAGGACAACGCACCACCAAATACATCAAGAGACGCCACATTAAGGTTCGAGGAACATTTGGGTTTCACCATCTACGACATCTTGGATGTCATGCACCTTGCCATGGAACCCCTTGCAATACAACAGTATTATGAACCGTTCAGCAGGAGGTACAGTATGTTGTTTATTGCAGGTATTAAGACTGGTGTACCAGTTTTTCAGGCACTTCAGTGTAAATTCATGACCTTCACTTCACAGAACCTTTATCTGATCAGCCACTGACTCGCTGTGAGTTATAAAAGCCATCACTGACACACAGGCTGCTCGCTTTTCTCTCTTGTTTTCTCAGAACCCAATGCCTCGTCCACATGCACGACACACTCCTACACGCTCACCGGAAAAGCAAAATGAATCACACACACACACACACACACACACACAACTCTTGCGTGATTGTGCTTTCATCTTTTCTCTAAGACCCAGTCCTCCCTCTCTCTTCTCTTTTCTCCGGCTTCTTCTCTCTCTGTTCTGTCACTCACCCCCTCACGCTTGCTTTTGTCACCCGGAGAGCAGGACGAGCTCAACTCTATTCCTCTAATCCATTATTAGAATATGAAAGAGCTGCTGGAACCATGGTGCTTTCAGACAAGTGTGAAGATGATGCTCGCTCTCGTCCTTCTTCCCTTCTCTCTCTCTCTCTGTCCATTAAGCATCACTCTTAGATGAGGGCTGAAACTGTTGTTCTTGCAGCTTGCGTGTCATGACCGCTGTGCTTTGTTTGTTAACACGCTGAGTCATGCGGTAAGAAAGATGGATCAGAGATGAGATTGTGAGCTGAATTTGAATTACATTTACATTTATTTATTTGATGGATGTCTTTATTCTAGACGCATTAGTAGTGAGCACGGAAGTGCTTTCAACTTTATATAAGGTGCAGTCCAGGGGCTGAATACCATTATTACCGTCACTTCCTTTTCCAAGCTTTGCAATGGTGAAAAAAGGAAACTTCATCTGAATGTCTTTACCATCAACATAGATTAGAACCGGACGAATATTTACTCTGACGTGCCAGAAGAACTGGTACATAGCAACATCACCTATACACATCATTGGTTGTGTATAAATCGACTAACATCTATAGAAGGGTCCTAATTCTATGGGACCCCTGGTACATCTCTTCCAACAGGATGATGCTCCAACACACAAGTCTAGAGATGCCAGATTGCCACCAGATCTCAGAATTGTGGACCAGTCTGCAGGACACATGGCTTTCAATGCCTACAGAACATTTCTGCAAGCTCATGGATTCCTAGCCCCATTATATTTCTGCAGTCCAGTCTGCAGACCAGTTTTTCTGACACTATATATGCAATATATAATATAAAATTATGTTGATATTAAATATATTTAATATACATTAAGGTACATTTTTATTCAAGGATGCTAAAGTAAAATAATAAAATGGTGATGATCCCTTAATTATTTATTTATTTGTTGGGTGGTAGGTTGGTATAGCTTTTTTTTTTCTTAAAAAAACTGTAAAAAAAAAAATAGTAATTTCCACCTGTTTTGGAGGAGCCCATGTTCTGCATTGTATTTATTTGTGATATCGCACTCCACAGTACTATTTACTGGCTCATATGTCAAAGCAAGGCTTTTAACGCTTCAGGAATTTACCATATTTTATTTACCGTTTAGTTTAAATGTGGCAGTGGTACACAATGTTTCACTAAAATGGTTTAGTTGTGCAGGACAGGTATGAATTGTTTACTCAACAGGGCCCTCAGACCTCTCCCCTTAACCATGACCCTGCTCAAAATCAGCTAAACACATGTCACGAGTATCAGTCATGATACTCTATGTACAGAAACCCAACAGCATCCTGAATAAACTTATAATGGACTTGCGGCAATACAATAACTCTGACAAGTGAACTACTCTGTTGACCACTGTACTGTGGAATAGACCTCCACATTTGACCCATCACATGCAGTTTTAAAAACACACACTAGGGGGCAGTGAGCAATCTCTATCCACAACACCTGAGGAGCAGTTTGGGGTTAGATGCCTATCTCAAAAGCATTGAGTCAATTCTTGTCAATTGTGGGGATTAAACCGGGAACCAACTGGTCCCAGACTTTTTTTTTTTTTAGGCTGTCTGTAAGGAAATCTCCATTATACCACCATGTGGAACCAGGATACTGTTAGAAAGGCAGTCATGTTCTTCACAAACCAGAACAAACAAAGTCATCTGTCCAGAACAAAACCTACATTTAGTGGAGCATCGATCAAACAAGCCTCATGGTAAGTTGTTTCTATAGTAACGTTCAGGACTCTGAAGATCTTCCCAATAGACTCAATGGCTCCACTCACTTGCTTCCTGGATTTTGTGTACCTGATATTAAGTGGACGCCTGTTCAATCAAACACACAAGCTGGGGTCATTACTCTTATGTGCCCAGAGAAGCAAAGCCACAGGGATGAAGCTGGAAATGATCCCGACAAGTGGAATATGTCTGATATTCTGTATGTGTGTGTTCTGCGCTGTGATGAGACTTTTCATCTGGGCAGTGGGACGGCGTAGTAAAACTGGGTTTGCACTGATGGGAAATGGCTATATATATATAGAGTGAACTCACGTACACACATTTAGAGTGTGCCCCGCAGGCACAGGTAACCTTCAGCAGCACACGCTGCCATTAAAGACGGAGGGAAAAGAGTGAGAGGAGTGAACGTTGAGCAGTGGGGGGGGGGTGTGTGTGTGAAGTGTTGGTGTGGCGAAGCGGCATGTCGCTTCTCGGCCAGACTGCTGCACTGCTATTTCTGATTTAACAAGTGACCCTTGTGTTTCCTGCTCAACTCCAAAGGCACCTGGTTTACAAGTGGACACTGAAACGACCGTCCAATCCCAATCCCAGTTCCCCTTCCTTTGACACTACCACTTATCACTTGACATCCACTAGGATGTCCTGTTTCTTTTGGGAATTGAGCAGTAGGGGTCATCTAGACCCCATCCAAAAAAAAAAGAAGCTAGATCTAAATTGAGGGGTAGAAAAAATACTTTGCAAACTGTTGTAGTGTAACATTGTCCTTGGCTACCAATATGGAAAAAGAAGCCCATCAATACAAATAATCATGTAAACATTTTAAAATCTACTGGAATATCTTTGTAGGTGCAATAAAATATGTCATTGGATGTGGAATTGTCCAGTGTATGATGCTTATACACTGATCAGCCATAACATTAAAACTCTCAAACCAGCTCTTAAATCAGCTGGGTTTCACTCCACAAGGCCTTTAAAGGTTTTCTGTGGTATCTGGCACCAGAACATTAGCAACAAATCCTTCT
Source organism: Duopalatinus emarginatus (assembly GCA_028565595.1). Classification (NCBI taxonomy): domain Eukaryota; kingdom Metazoa; phylum Chordata; class Actinopteri; order Siluriformes; family Pimelodidae; genus Duopalatinus; species Duopalatinus emarginatus. The sequence goes on from JAOVVF010000025.1 coordinate 22,850,947, forward strand.
GTTAGATCAGACCAGACAGCCTAGCCTTCACCCCTGACGTACACCAGTGAGCCTGTCAACGGTTGTCCTTTCTTGGACCACTTTTGGTAGGTACTAACCACTGGACACCAGAAACGCCTCACCTGCTGGTTTGGGGATGCTCTGATCCAGGCGTCTAGACTTGAAAGCGAAGTGAAAGTGAAGTATTTGCCTACCGTGCAAGGGGCAGCCTCAAAGGTTATCTCAGTCGTGTCTTGCCCTACGTGGGGATCGGAACCTGGGACCTTCTGGTCACAAGACCGGTTCTCTAACCACAAGGCCACGGCTGTACCTAAAGAAGAACCATAGCTCAGATTCAAACAGGGGGACACAGTGCAGTGAGTCTATCCACTGCTCCACCTAGGACATACAATTATTTACAGTTTGGTTCTTGTTACAGTCACTCAGCTCCTTATGCTTGCTTATTTTTCCTGTTTCCAACACATCAGCTTCCCACCCCATAACAGGTGCATATTAACCAAATATTTTTTATTTTGTGTTTTTGACCCTTTGGGGTTTTTTTGTATTATTTTTATTTTAAGAACTAAACAAAAGAACGCCCTACTTTCCCTTACCTCTGCTAAAAGTTAGTTTTTTAACTTTAAACCCAAAGTTCAGTGAGGTGTATAAGCACTTGCTCCATCTCCTGTAATGCCTAGTGTGTTGGCCTGAAGTCGGGGCCCAAACACACACACACACACACACACACACACAGACACACCCCTGACATGGACGAGAAACTTCAATCAGTGCAGTTCTGGGGCAGTAGACTGAAAAAAAAGCACCTATAATGAACACGTGTGGCACAGACCAACACTCTGTTTTAAGTGGTGTTTATGTGTTGTACATCATGTGCATTTTTATACTATAATATACCTGTTTATTAGTGCCAGAAAAACGGATCCACCGGTGTAATACTCAGTAGGCCTCCCAGGGGGCATGGACTCTATATACAATATTCTGTAGCTAATGAACACCGTACTTCCTGTGGAACAGTCCACAATTCTGTTGTATTCCAAGGTGTAGGATTTCTGTGCTTGTCAGCGTGTTACATGGCATCCCACATGTGTTCGATAATGTTGAGATCTGTAGACAATAAACACCATACTTGCTGCAGAACGGTCAACAAATCTGAGGCCTGGTGACATTGCAAAACCCCGAACTTGAAAAATGAGTGTTCCTTGAACCATAAGTTGGCATTTCTAGATGTGTGTGGTGCATTGTTCTGTTGGAAGAGGCCAAACCCACGGGTGTAACTCATCAGAAAGGAGGCACACATACTGTAGTGTTCACCTGTCAGAGATGTACCAGGGGTCCAATAGAATGCCAGCTAAACAAACCCCATACCATTGTGGATCCTCCACCAGCCTAGGTATTTTGTATAAGCTCGTCTGGCCCTTTTTTTCTACTGTATGCATTGTCATTGTCCTGTACAGATAACGGTAATAAAGTAATAGCAATAGGCTAGAGTTGGCACTGTAGCTTAATTAAGTAATAAAATAATAGGATTATTATAGAACAGAGTTTTTCAATCCTAATCCTGATCACAGATGGTCAGTTATAACTAAAAAAAAAATCAGTTGTTGAGCATTCAGGTGAACGTTTATATTAATTCTGCAGGATATTAGGTTTAAGAGTGTAAGGGTTAAAAGTGCATCTGTTATTCCTACTTTTCTGGCTCTGATCAGCAAGACTGAGGCATTGTGGGAGGAAGTGGTCTTTCCCTGGCTCGCTGATGCTATCAGTGTGTCTAAATTAAGTCGCAGCTTATTTCCAACCAATGCTCCATCTGTTCAAGCCGCTCGCGCAGTAAAAGGCTCTTCTCAGCTCGGCTTGGCACGGCGTGTGGCTTAAGTTTGAAGGAACAAGTAAAGAAACAATGTTAGCAGTGTTCTGTCTTTGAAAAATGTGGTTTTGGCAGCTGAAAGACATCCTTTTTAAGTGTCGCAAACACGGCTTCGGATTAGCTTTGTGGCTCTGAAGCCACTGGCCTCGTGTTTGTCAAATGTTGCAACCGAACAGGATTTTTCCTGGACACATTCGAGCCAAAAAATCTGAGCAAAGTGTTTTAAATCCATCTGAATCAATAGGTTAGTTATGAAAATATTTCAAACCGCAGTGTTTGTTTAGCATATAGCTGTAGATGGACTCTCCAATGTTCGCACGTTTTCCCTTTAGATGTCCAATTCCCACTCGTTAGACCTCGGTCCCGTATCATATCACAGCTACCAATCAGGAAAGCCACGTGATTCCTCCAAGTCGCGTGCAGCCAATCACTGCTTCTTTTCGAGCTGTTTGCTCCAGGGGGCAGGCACCAGGGGGCGGTGTAACACACTCAGAGAAAAGCGTTCCCACCCACTTCAATATACACGAGTTCAAGAGATGCCTGTGATTGGCTAGCATCACTGTGATTGACAGGGTACAGATGGATTCTCTTTCCGTGAGCGAAATGGCCAGTTTTGCTGTCTGGACTCTCTGTGACGGATGGCGATCCAGGATTCGGAATCTACCAGGATTTGAATTCAGGATCTCCAGCGATGGAGATGACGGACACTTTTCTGATGCACCCATGAGCACATTTTAATGTTCAGTGTGGTCCTTTAGCATGGGAAAGTCTTCAGTATAGTGTTCTGATGCTATATTATACTCTCCTGTTGATGAGGCTGGATGAGGCTCAGGCTACACAAATTCCGCCCAGTTTTGAGACAATTTTGTCATCTTGGACAAACCTCCAGCTTGAATACGATCATGAGGAATGATGGACGGACGTCTATACACCTTATTTAGTGTGACAGTCTAGGATCAGCGATGTGGCAGTCTAGCGTCAGAAATGTCCTCCAACACAGTCCCTGACTCTGATACGATCAGCTCTGTTGTCTGAGAATGACGAGAGACACAAAAAATTTTGGTCGGGTAATATATAGACATACAATACACACGGATCAGCTGTATCATTAAAACCACAAAACCACTGACAGGTGATGTGAAAAATTTATATAATGATTCATATCATTACAATAGCACCTGTCAAGGAGAGGGATTTATTACGCAGCAAGCGAGCACTCAAACACTTCTCAAATCTCAAGTGTTGGAAGCAAGAAAAATGGGCAAGTGTAAGGATTTGAGATTTTGACAAGAACCGGATTGTGATGTCTAGATGACTGGGTCAGAGTATCTACAGATCAGCAGGTCTTGTGTAGTGTTTCCAGTATACACTAGGTAATACCTAAGAAACGCTGACCAATAAAGGGCTACCAGTGAATTGGTAGCCATGTCCACCTTGATGTCCAAGGCTCACTGGTGTGCATGAGGGGTAAAGGCTAGACTGTCTGGTCTAATTCTGCAAAAGGATCTGTTTCTAACATCTAGGTAGCAGATACCACAGAACACGTTTAGAGGTCTTGTGGAGGCTATATGTTGATGGGTCACAGCTGGTTTGGCTAATCAGTGTACATGTGTACACATAGTTTACAGACAATATACACTGAACAAAAATCTAAACACAGCACTTTAGTTTTTGCTCCCATTTTTCATGAGATGAAAAAATCTCAGACCTTTTCTATGTATACAAAAGCCCTTTTTCTCTTAAATAAGGTTCACAAATTTGTCTAAATCTGTGTTAGTGAGCACTTCTCCTTTGCCGAGATAATCCATCCACCTCACAGGTGTGGCAGATCAAGATTCTGATTATACAGCATGATTATTGCACAGGTGTGGCCACAATAAAAGGCCACACTAAAATGTGCAGTTTTATCCCAGCACAATGCCACAGATGTCACAAGTTTTTAAGAAGTGTGGAATTGGCATGCTGACTACAGTAATGTCCACCAGAGGGCCTCGAGTGGCTCATGGTGGCGGTGGGTCTTGTCACGGTGTCTCCGTGCATTCAAAATGCTATCAATAAAACACATCTGTGTTTGTTGTCCATTATGCCTGCCTATACCGTAACCCCACCACCACCACCAAACAGTATACAGTTTATAGTATAGTGTACAAAACAGACAACCAATTGACCAGTAGGATCGATGATTGCTTTCTGGTAAACAAAAAAAAAAAGCATGGTGGAGATAAAGAGGGACGCTGCTGCTTGAGACAACAAATTCGAGGACTGGGTTGTTGAGCTGTTGCCGGCAACAATACCTGCTGCCTCTTTGACGTCTCCCTGATAGTATCATGATGGATTGAGGAAAATTGATGTTGGTGAAATCCTTCCCCAACCTGTGAATTTGGTCGTGAATGGTCGTGTAAGGCAACATATGATTGGTTGGGGGTCACACTTATAGTGCTGCCAGTCTCCTGGTCAAGACATGGCAAGAATCTATGGTGCTATGATCTATGATGTGACACAATGACCATCATGAACAACTGATTCTGGCCTTCATGCTATTGGTTCTCTAAAAAATTCCCACTCTTTGATGGTAGGAAACGACGAGTACTAACCCGATGTGTAAATAAATACAGCAACCCAACGATTATCAGGATTTCAGAGTAATGTTTCATCTCAACAGCTCTATATTAATTAGATGCTTCAGATTTACTAAAGGTCACGCTACATCTGTGTCACTTGGATATATGTGTAGAGACGGCATGTGTGTGCGTGTTTACATGCGGCCATGTGGGAGGATTAGGTAAGTCCACTCACAGCCACTCTGCTGCTGCTCATCATACTGGAGGTAAGGGCTCTTGGTGTTGAAGAGTCCGGTAAAAGGTGCATCATCTGAGAGTGACATTGGCTCTACAGGTCTCGGTCACAGCGAGAGGCTTTCCGGCAGGACGTCGTTCCAGAGCGACATGTTTAATTAACCTGAAGGGGAACAATATCGGTCCGTCTGTGTCGGAGCTGATAGTAACTACGTTACCGTGTCGAGTAGAAATGATATACAGGGTTCTACCATGTGCTTTTTAAAGAAAAAGAAACAATATTGACTCTACATCAAACTGCCAGTATACTAGGTGGGTCCAAATGAATAGCATGAATATCCATGAGCGTGTGGAAATATTCTGTAGGTGATGAACGCCATACTACCTACAATACAGTCAAATGGGACAGAAGGATCTGGTCCAAGACCTTTGCACACAGAGGAATGCAACCTCTGCAATGAACCCATCCATGCAGTGAAACATTCACACTAGTAAACACACTTGCCCGGAGTAACAGTTGAGGGGTTAGGTGCCTTGGTCAAGGCCACGTCAGTCATGTCTTGCCTGTTGCAGGGTTTGAACCCAGGACCATTTGATCACAAGACCAGTTCGTTAACAACTAGGCCATGGCTGCCCCTAGAGGGCTTGTGGAGTCATGCCTTGACGGGTCAGTGCTATTTAGTCAATGCCCCTAAGCAAGACACCTGTCCACATGTCCACACTTTTATAATACAGGTCTAACAGAGAGACGCTGATGTGAAAGAGACAGTGCGGGAACATGTAAACTGATGTAATAGATTTTTTTTTGTTTCTTATGTTGGTAATTGCTTGTATCTCACCCCCCCCCCACACACACACACACAGTGAAGTACAGATGTGTGTGTGTGTGTGTGTGTGTTTCACAAGTGCAATCAAATGAGGCTCTTTATGTTTCACTCCTACACAAAGAGCAGCTCTCACCAATCACTGACTCACTCTGTTTCCTCTTAACACACACACACACACACACACACACAGACACCTCAGTGTGTTTCTGAAATGCTTTTAGCTTAAAATGACTAAATTCCACTTGGCACGCTGCAGGAATTCACCACACACTGCTGAAGGTATCCCTGATGGCTGAACAAGGCGAGTGTTGAGAAAACGAGACCACAACACGTCTGTCTGTGTAGACGGTGCGAATTACACAGCAAAACTTCACGTGTATCTTCACGTGTGCTGTCTTGGAAATGAAAGTGTCTGATGAGAGAAGGTGGTGACGGAGTGATTGTTTATAGCTGCTATAACGTTAGTAAAGAAAAAATGTTGTGAAATGCATTAAATAAAAAAACAGGACCCTATAGACTGGTGTGTGTGTGTGTGTGTGTGTGTGTGTGTGTGTGTGTGTGTGTGAGTGAGAGAGAGAGAGAGACTTAAAACTCGTACAGTCCTTATCAGCTGAACCATACCTGTTCATCAATACACACACACACACACACACACACACATTGTTGTGGAATCAATTAACCCGTAAAGATGCCTAGACGAATCAGTTATCATTCACTCATTGATCCTAGATCATGTGCAGGATCATCTTTCTTCACATTGCACCCAGAATTGATTTCAAGTTAATTAAGAATCGATGATGTGTCTGTGTGAGGATTTACTGTCTGTGATCACTAAAAAGAACAGATGACTTTCTGATTCTAATCCATATATATAGTCGTGTCTTGCCCTGGGTGGGGATCGAACCCGCAACCCGCACTAGGCCACGGCTATATATATATATGTATATATAGGGAACCGGTTGGGAAGGTTGCGGGGTTCGGGTGCGGGTTCGATCCCCACCCAGAGCAAGACACGACTGAGGTGCCCTTGAGCAAGGCACCTAACTCCCCTGACTGCTCCTTGGGCACTGTGGTTTGGGGTTGCCCCCCGCTCTGGCCAAGTGTGTGCACTGCCCCCTAGTGTTCACTGGTGTGTGTGTGTGTGTTTCACTGCACGGATGGGTTAAATGCAGAGGTCACGTTCCTCTGTGTGCAAAAACACAGTAGGCAAATAGTTCACTTTTATCTTCATATGAAATGCCAGAATAACTGGTACAGATGATGTAAAATGCGTAGGCTGCTGCTGGTAGTGGCTCTATAATTATGAGGTTTGTTTAGCTGGCATTCCATGTCACCCCTGGTACATCTACAAACATCTCTGACAGGTGAACACCGTGTGTGCCTCATTTCTGACACCTCATTTCACATCCAGCATTCATTCTGATTTGTGTTTGTCCTCTTCAAACAGGACAATGCACCATCACAGACGTCTAGATGGTGCATCAAATTACGCTTAGAGGAACACTCATCTGAGTTCACGGTTTTGTCATTCACACCTAAGTCACCAGATCTTAGAGTTATCAGCACATCTGGGGTGCCATGTAACACGCTGTGGAACACAGAAATCCTCCACCTCGGAATTCAACAGAATTGTGGATCGTGATTGTGGACCATACTGCAGGAAGTACGGTGTTTATTGCCTACAGAATTTTCCACAAGCTTGCGGAGTCCATGCCCTGTGGTGGACCTACGGAGTATTATACTGGTGTACCTGGTGTACTTTTTTTTTTTTTTTTACCAGTTGCAGAGTCCATGCCCTGTGGTGTACCAGTTTTTCTGGCACTTCTGTGTATTTTTTCCGAGCACATGCTAGAGGCTTCTGAGCGTCACTGACAGAAATAGTTGTCTATTAGCTGGGATTAGTTCATAAGTTAAGGGTAATAAATAGATCACACACTCTGAAGACTGTGTGCAACGTCTTTGTCTGTTATACTCCGTCACTGTACCCTACTATAGGGTATAGTATCTCCAACCCTATTCCTACAGTAATCCTACTCTAACCCTAACTCGAACCCTACTCTAAAATCAGTGAATGTGAAAGTAAAGTGATTCGGCTTGCACATTTATTGCTGTGAAACACATACACTAGTTAAAGCACACGTTAGGGGGTTGTGAACACATTTGCAGGAGTTGGGAGGTTATGTGCCTTGCTCAAGGGCACTTCAGATGTGTCAGAACAGGAGATCAAACCGGCGACCTTTCAGTCACAAGACCGTGTCCCTGACCTTGAGCCGTGGCTGTACCCTAATTTAAACTTACTCTCTAAAACCTGCTCTAAGCATTCAGCCCGTTCTAAAACCTACTCCTACTCCTAATCATTTACATTTACAGCATTTGGCAGACAGTCTTATCCAGAGCGACCTACAAGGTTACTGGTATTACAGGTAGGTCAATGTAGTGTTAGGAGTCTTGCCCATGGACCCATATTGGTGTAGCAGACCAGACCAGGAATCGAACCCAGGAGCCAATAATGTTACCACTGTACCACAACCAACCACGCTAAGCCTACACTTACTCTACTCCTACTCTAACTATAACTGCTCTAATACTACTCCAATCCCTACCTCTAAACTCCACCTTTAATCCTACTCTTTCCCTACTTTAACTATACTCTTATTCTAATCCTAACAGTGCGTTACTCTGACCCAATCCTAACTCCATCTCTAGTGTTACTTTAATCCTGCTCTAACCTCAACTTTACTCTACTCTAACTGTAATCCTGCTCCATCCCTACTCTTAGTATAATCCTATTCTGACTTTATCTGTACCATACTCTACCTTTAATCCTACTCCATCTGTACTTTAACTACACTCGTAATCTAATCCTGAATTAATCCCAACTGTGCATTACTCTGACCCAATCCTAACTCCATCTTTAGTGTTACTCTAATCCTGCTCGAACCTGAACTTTACTCTACTCTAACTATAACCCTACTCTTAGTATAATCCTATTCTGGCTTACCTTTACCTTACTCTATTGTAATCCTACTCTATCCCTACTTTAACTATATTCTTAATCTAATCCTGCACTAATCTTAACAGTGCGTTACTCTGACCCAATCCTAACTCCATCTCTACTGTTACTCTAATCCTACTTTAACCTGAACTCCAACTCTACTGACTCAAATCTTACACCTTAACCAGACCCTACTCTAAAGTTATGTGCCAGAGAGGCATGTATACTCTCTCTCTCTCTCTCTCTCTCACTCACACACACACACACACACACACACACACACACACACACACACTCTCTCTCTCTCTCACACACACACACACACAC
>JAOVVF010000025.1:22985503-22997649 GCA_028565595.1 Duopalatinus emarginatus
CTATAAACCATGTGAATAGAAAAATCGTTCCTGAATCGAAAAACTATTCTGAAATGAATCGTGACCCCAAAAATCGGAAATCAATTCGAATCACTAGACACTGAAATATTCGCACCCCTTTAAACTACCATTACAAAACAAAACCTGATCTCTTCCAGTTGCCTGAGTATAACTACTTGGTGATGTTTATTGGATGAGCATTAAACTAACTGTAATGATTGTCATGCTAGTTGCATTTCTGCACGTTTTAAACAACATTTTGTATAACTGTACATGACGACTTGAAGTTTATTTGAATGGCGTAAAATTTAAAGGAATTCATAAAACTTACCTGACAGGAATCCCAGCATTTCAGCTGTTGTTAAGGCAAGAGAGGTGTAGTCTGGTATTTAGGAAGAAATTTAAATAAGGGAAAAATTTATTTTCTCCAGAGAATTTTTTTAACATTATTTGTTTTGGCAAAGGTCACCGAAAAACATCTCCCTGAAACGATATCCATCTGACATTGTTCCCAGTGTTAATGCTAATAACCTACGATATATCTAAAATACGTAAATGAATACCTTATCAGGCAAATTCTACATTATGTAACCGAGCATTGTTAAAACAAAGTGTGATTACATCAAGGAAATGTGAAGTTCACATCCTGGAAGTCACCATTCTGTTAGGTTCTGCATGTAATGCAGTTGCGCTCTTTGAGCAGGAGAGGTCACAATCTGCACGACGGTTAGAGATAAATATCGTGAGTACACACTAGTTCGATTTGCACTTGTGAAGTTCGATATCTCTATATTGCAAAACCAACAAGTTTTATGTTATACAGGTACACAACCACATTTATAATGGTTAGAAAGAGATGTTTTTTAAGCTTTCAAGCAACACTAGTAGGGGTGCTGAAAAAAATCGATTCTTTAAAGAATTGTAATTCCAATCCTGGCGATTCTGAATCGATTCAAAATGCCCAAAAATCTGTTTTAAAATGCATTTAAGTTTTATTTTTGCTGCTTCTACTCTCAAGCGTTCTGCACTGTAGAAGAAGGCCATCTAGGCCAGCATACAGCAAGCTAGTTAGCTTGCTAGCGGACTCCATTCTGACAAAATTATACAAAATATAAATGCAGTAATGCACCATGACTGTAAAGTCTGTGTTTTATTTAGTTAAAGGTTAATGCACTGTGGTAGACTGAAGTCTGTTTTCCTTTTATTAATATATTTTGAGTTATTTGTTTATTGAAAGATTTTTTCTTTATTAAGAAAAAGCCAGACAGCTAAGCGAACCTAATACTGGTCATTTAAGTTACAGAAGTTTATGCACAATCCTCTTTTGGTATAAATATAAAATGATGCAAAAGATTGTATATGGTAAAGAATCTAAAATTATTGTTTTAAATAAATATTTAAACTACTCAAGGAATTATTTTTTTTAATTAATTGGTTTCTAGGTTATGATCATTTGTGTTTATGATATAATGAACCTGTAGCACATTTTGGTTACAATATTAACCTTTGTTCTGATCACTTTTTATGTTTACTTTTATACTGATAAAAACATGTTTTTCATTGTTTAGGATTCAGAATTTTTTTTTAGTTATAATTATTCTTTAGTTCACATGACTGTATACATGCCATCTTGTTAACATTAAGTCTGTGGAGGCGGTCAGACATTTTGCAAGTCAATGAGATCAGCTATCACATACATGAAGCTGTAATTGCCTTGTACTATAATTAAAAATAGCTGCCGCACTTTTTAAGTGTTGTTCTTCTTGTAAGTGCTTCAACTGTGGACTACAACCATAACTATTTGTAACTGTTTGTTCAGTATTCAGCTCTTTGCACAACTAGTATTTGTCAAGTTGTCATTTCCTTTCAATAGCACACATGGACCTGTCTTTCTCTTGGACATTCTTGCTGGCAGGGACGCTACAGCTGTTATTGGGCTTTTCTCAAGGCTATGCGAATGGTTTGTGTTAAATTTTGGTCATTGCTGAAAGTGAAGTATCACGGGGTACCAAGAACCATATGGCACTGGCTGTTTCAGAGCTCCTTTTCCTTGATTAGGTATTCTGTCCACACACACATCCGAATCCCTGTCAGGGAACTGTTTTCAAAACTAGCCTGCAAGCGACAGACCTGAGATTAGTGTTTGATCCGAAGATGCCACTGAAGATGAGATGGCTTTGGGCTTTGTGGCAGTGTTAGCTAGCAGGTCTATTAGTCATAATACATGTATATCCAATCGTAATATATTCATATGGTTTGTTTTTTTTGTTTTGCACATGCATCTGGATTGATTTTTTTTTTTTTTTTAGTGTATGCATCTGGATTGATTTTGTTTAGCATATGCATCTGGATTGTTTTGTTTTGTGTAGCATGTCCATTTGCAATCTACACTGTTTTAGGCTCAGACACTGTCCTGTGTCCTGTCCTGAAGGCTGGTGCTTAATAAATAACTTTGTTTTATGAATTGAAATTCATATATAACTTGTCTGTGTTTTATGTTTCTTGTTTATTCTGAAATGACACTTCCTATTTTCTCTAAGGCACAATTAGAGAAATTATTAGTTAACAATTAATGTACAGTAAACACAGTTAATGCAGTTTGTGTACCACCTTTCTAGGAAACCTTAGTCTAAAAAAACCTACCATCATGAGAGGTTTACCTTTCAGAAGACGTTATGTTGCATGTATGTTTTGTCTCCACAGGGAAGCCGAAGGTTACAAAGAGCAGGGAAATGCTTATTACGTTAAGAAGGACTACTCCGAAGCATTCAACTACTACACCAAGGCTATTGGTAACTAGCTGTGCTTTATTATTAATTAATAATTATTATTTAATAATTATATACATATATTATGACTTTGAGTTGATTACTGACGACAGCCCAGGTCGACAAACTGTAGTAGGTTTGTACAGCAGTGCTGCCGGGTGAGTTGCACAACCAGTGAAGGACCACAGAGCAGTAGTTTATAAAACATGTTCAGACACGGATTGTGCTTTTGCTCTTTCCTGTCTTCATCTAAACAGAATAGAGTGTTTCCCTTTACTAGCATGTCGTTCCGCCATCTTGTTTCTTAGAGACCAAATTGAATACAGCCTAAAGCTTTCTTGTTTTTTTTTTTTGTTTTGTTTTTTTATTTGTTCCTATGTTGAATTTCCTGTTATGTACAGCTGTAATGTACTGTTTGCTTTGATTTACCAGATGTTTGCCCGAAGAATGCCAGTTACTATGGCAACCGCGCAGCTACGCTGATGATGCTGAGCCGTTACAGGGAGGCTCTGGAAGACTCCCAGCAAGCCGTGCGGCTAGACAACGCCTTCATGAAGGTAAGAGGTCACCAAGTGGACACTGATCTTTTAGAAGCATCCACAAAGGATCTGCGGATCTGCGACATAGCGCACCCACTCTGATAAGTCAGTGGTATGAACCGGACCCGTCATGGTTCTTCCTGCTTAGAGGTATTTCATAAGCCCTCTGATTAAACCTCAGGTTGGGAACAGCAAACTGGGTCAGTACACCGTGATCTGCACTCATATCGTCAGTTCTGAGGCTCTTCCAGGATAGTGATGGGGGGGAAACCTTAACCTAGATCAAGTTTCCACTACTGCAGCTTTCTGAGTCGTGCTGCTGAGGAATATTGTGAGATTATGAGAAGCCTTGTTGCAGCCTTTGTGAAGTTTATTTTAACGTTTGGTGTGTGTTAAACAAACAAGCACTCGGGTCTTATTGTGTAATTACTATGTGTAGTTCTGTACGGTCAGTTAAGATGGGTCGGTTTATTGTGGAGACTGGCTGCAAACTTTCACTGTAAGTCTCGCAGCACCCTGGGACTCGCTTCATCTGTGGGACAGGAAATGACATGTTTAAAGGGATATTCCACCCCTACATAAAATTGAGCCACTCCTTGTAGTCCAAGTTAAATAAGTGCGTAAAAGCCTTTCAAACCATAACCAAACTAGGCATTGTCCTAATCGGGCAGTGCAGCTGTTAGCTTTAGCTGAGCATAGGTGACGTAATGACGTGTTGTCGATTAGCTAGTCATTCTCAAAAAATGTAGCCTGTATCACACTAGTCATATGGGTTTGTTAAGGAAAGTTGCAGGTTTTTTAGGTGCTGCATTGCTGTCTTTGTGCCTGGCAGCTGTGCTTTGCTGAAATATAAGTCTATATCTGCCTAGACAATCCCTTCCAATTAATTTGCATTGCAATTTGTACTTGATGTGAATGTACAGGTCATTGGATATTGGATAAATTATTGTTTTATTGATATGATAGAATAATATGGTTCAGAGTTTGGAGAAAGTAAATGTCTGTCTTTTTTAATTTAATTAATCCTAGCTGACATTTGTAGGTTAACACTGCTTGCTTTGTCAAAATTAATAGATCGATATTTTGTATGTCTTAATGATTTATTTATTAAAACCGTCTTTATCATACACAATAGGCTAGCCGTAACTTCCTGTTAGTGTTCAATCGATTGTATCGCATCAACAGCCTTTTTTTTGCCCACCACCATTACCATTACGACCATTAATAAGAGACAGGATTAAACCCGCCGCCGAAGTGATCAGACCGGACTTTACTCACTAGGAGCAGCACATGACTCATTTGCGTGAGTGTTGCTTTAACCATCATTTGGCACGTCTAGACGTGTGTGGTGGCGCATTGACCTATTGGAAGAGGCCAAACCGATCAGAATTAATGCAGGGCATGAACTGGTGTAATTCATCAGAAAGGAGGCACACATGGTGTTCACCTGTCAGAGACGTTTGTAGATGTACCAGGGGTCCCATAAAATGCCAGCTAAACAAACCCTATACTACCTCATAATACCCTATTTCAGTTCCCACAGATGAGGCAAGTCCTAAACTGCAGCGAGGCTCACAGTGGAGGTCCGAAGCCAAACACTTTCTTTGCTTCATCAGCTAAACTCTGCGGTAGGGCTGTGCAGTCTTGGGCTACTCTTAGACTAGGCATTTTTTCCTAAACGGTCAGCGCATATTTGACTGGATGAAATGGAAATTGGGTGGATTGCAGCCACTTTTACAAATGTTTCCAAAAAGCTGAGAACAGCACCAAATTATGTCAAATCTTCTTTGGTCTGGAGATGAACCAATCATGTCACAGGTCTAGAGGTAAGTGAGAAAAACCAACACGGAGGACTGTGTCTGTTCTGGGTTAAAGATGCTGTTTAGTGAGGAAATGTTTCAGGATTTTAGAATTCAGACTGAAATAACATTCATCATGTCATTTCACTGTATTTTGTATGATTTTGACAAGATGTAATTCTATTTTCATGGCCTAACCTTTATTTGGACTCGATCTTGACTTGACGTCAGTTCTCTATAACACTTGGCCCCCATCTCAGTCACAGTTAAGGCCTGTTCTTAGACTTTAACATCTGTGGTATTGACTACAGCCCTAGACCTGAGCCACTTTACTGAGTGAACATATGATACACATGTGAGCGGTCAGGTCAAGATTTATGTAGATGTTTCTCTAACTTGTATTTACGCATCACTGTTTTTGTCATCCTGTATCAGTGGCATGAAGGAGAAAAAAAACAATGGCGTATTCAGTGGACGGATGGTTTAGTTAGAAAGTTGATGATTGAGGAAATGATTCACTGGAACTGCTGAAAATGAGTACTGTTGAAAACGAGTGTCCATGAATGTGTTTATGCGGGTTGTTTTCAGTGGACAGGTGTGTCCCTATTAAAGACAGATGATTGATGTGATCCATTAATGTAGACCGAGCCAAAAATCTCAGTTGTGCAAAAAAAAGCTTGTAATGTGAAGAGTATTGTTTAGTCTGAGGTATTTCAATGTCAGTAATTTAAACATGGCAAATAGAGATAACTAGAGATAACACATTTGTTATTGTTGCTATCTGATGTCATGGACCAATCGTGCTTCAACAGCTGCATACCGTAGTCTAAATGCCAAGCAAAAACTTAATTAAACTGACCCTCATCGCTGAGGTCGACATAAATGTGCAGCGAACATGGCGTGTGAAAGCAGCATTAAATGATGTTATTCACTATGTTATTGCTATTTAAATGATCTTGCTCGCTGCTAGCTAGTGGTTTTAACACTGTGTGTGTATGTGCATGTGTGTGTTTGTGTGCGTGTACAAACCCTGTCTGGCTACCCGTTTCGGACCTCGCCTTTGTGTGGTGCCGTGCAGGACCTGACTTAATTCCATGGATGATGTAATGGAAAGACTTCAGTTAATACCCGTTTGCTCACTTGTTCATCCTCTGTCCCCCAGGGTCACTTACGGGAGGGCAAGTGCCACCTGTTGCTCGGCAATGCCATGGCTGCCAGCCGCTGCTTTCAGAAGGTTCTAGAGCTGGAGCCCGACAACAGCCAAGCTCAGCAAGAGGTGAGACACACAGTTGCAGCAGAGAAAGCCCGGGATCTCCAAACTGCTGTTTTCTTTAGAATACCGGAGTAAATGTCAGATTACGGGTTATCAATAATGGTGTTCGGAGGAAATGGTGTGGTGTTTCTGGCGTTTTGGCTAGATTGCACCCGTGATCAGTGTTGTTCAATAGTTGCTACGTGAATTAGTAATTTATTTTTCAGAATAAAGAAGATCCTGCTTGCCATTTTTGCTTTCATTTATCTCCTAGTGCAAAAGTTTCTAAATTGGCAATTAGCTGAAATTGACCTCCTTTTTTTGTTTGTTCTTTGCTTTTTGTTTTTCCTATAGCTTTTTATTCAGGATTTTTTTTTTATGATCTGTTACAGCCAATCAGGATGTAGCTCACAAAAGTACAAAGCGCCAAACATTTCATTAGCTGTCCGAACTCATATCGATCCCCCAGGCTATGACCTGAACATGTTTATGTACATGTTAATATTAAGATGCATGGTTTTGTGTTACAGCTAAAGAACGCAGAGTCCATTTTGGAGTACGAGCGAATGGCTGAGATCGGCTTTGAGAAACGAGACTTCAGGATGGTTAGTAAGATTCATGATTTGAGAAAATAATCGGACTGATGTAAAAGCATCACAGCGCTGCAGTTACTCCAGAGTGACTCTGACTGTTCTGTTCTGCGTGTCTGTGTGTAGGTGGTGTTCTGTATGGATCGAGCGCTGGAGCCGGCCTCTGCGTGTCACAGATTTAAGGTGCTGAAGGCGGAATGCCTGGCGCTGCTCGGCCGCTACCCAGAAGCTCAGTCTGTTGCCAGGTAACCACAATAACAACATAAACACTAAAGCGCTGACGTGACTTACTGTTATAGAGCGTTTTATTACATCCTAATAAATTTTTTCCAAGTCGACTTTTTAACTCTCTGTCTTGCAGCGATATCTTACGGATGGACTCCACTAACGGCGATGCCCTGTACGTGAGGGGGTTGTGTTTATATTATGAAGACTGTATCGATAAAGCAGTGCAGTTCTTCATTCAGGCCCTGCGCATGGCACCGGACCATGAGAAAGCCCGTCTGGCCTGCAGAGTGAGTCAGAGTTACCGCTACTAATCAACCGCAGCTCTTGTGTTTCTCATTACTATCAGCGTTTGCAGTTGTATCATGTCAGAAGCAGCGAGTTGTTAATATGCTGAGAACAGGAACTGTTAGAACTATTAAAACCACTTGTCATATACTGGACCCGTTGACATTATTAGCATTGCTTTATCAGTTTAGCTTAACTTTGACAAGTATGTATATCAGTGTTGGTGCATCTCATACTGGGTCATTCATCTAAAATAGAAATAATGAGCCCAATGGACAAAAAGCTTCCCAAATGGCTCCAGTTTCCCAACATGGCTCATTTTTTATGCCTGTTTTATCTTTACTATGTTAACGCTTCATCTAAACTGTAGTGACTAAAACGTACTGGCTCCAGTACAGACACAAGCCTTTGTGAAGATTTTCCAGGAATTGTACATTTCCTGTTTTTGTTGCTGTGTCAGTCGATCTTTTCCCTTCACAGTTAACCACACTTCAATTCTTGCACAAAAGGTTTAAAGGAGACGTTAAACTTGCTCGCTCACATCTCTGTGTGTGAAACTAGCGTGAGGTTTTTTTTTCCATATAAAAAACAAGTTCGTTTTTTTTTTCCTTTCACCGCAGAACGCCAAAGCTTTGAAGGCTAAGAAAGAAGAAGGGAACCAGGCGTTTAAAGAGGGCAATTTCGAGGAGGCTTATAAACTCTACTCTGAGGCCCTGACCATCGATCCGAACAACATCAAAACTAACGCCAAGCTTTACTGCAACCGAGCCACCGTCGGCTCCAAGGTGAGCTTTCAAACCCTCTCCATCCAACTGAAGCAACATGTTTTCATTGCAGTATTTACACCGTTAACCAATTTGGCAGACATTTAACAAGTGTATTTGATGAACCCAGCTACACACAGGACACAGTAATATGTTATGGACCCCAAAGCTCAGCTGTACAATCATGTCTAGTTAAAGCAGCACTGTCCACAATTGCTGATGCGGAACACATTTACCACTTAATGTTTTATACGCACACGCACAAACACACACTCTAAATGGACATTATAGGAGCATAATTCTGCCTCTTAACCCCATTACAAGCTGTACTGGTGTCCTTCATGATTATGACCCTTTTACCTGATTTTTGTATCTGCTTCCGTGTTTCCAGCCAAACCCTGACCCATTTGGTTTTTCTGTCTAATAGCTACACATTATCGGATTAACAGTTTGACCACTGGGTCTTCTAAACACTGCATTTCAGCCTTGTTGACTTGAAACTGGAATAAGGCACTTATAGGATTTAGCATGGCTGTGTATATTTATCTCCTTGCATGTGAACTAGTATATTAATGATTATATTACATTGATATCTCTGAATCTGTTTTAGTTAAAGAAACTGGAGCAGGCCATAGAAGACTGCACAAAAGCCATTAAATTGGACGAATCTTATATTAAAGCATACTTACGAAGAGCCCAATGGTAAGCCTTGTGTGTGTGTGTTTATGCAAACGTTTATTCTGCGTTTGATTCTTGCATTCACTCTACCTAGTGTGTGTGTTACTGTGTGTACTAGCAATTTTTTTATACTTTGCTGCAGTTATATGGACACAGAACAGTATGAAGAAGCTGTGAGGGATTATGAGAAAGTCTATCAGACCGAGAAGACTAAAGGTAAGTGAAGGCTGATCAGCATTTTCAGTGCAGAGGAAAATAAAGGTAGGCTCACACCTTTTGAGTACTGAAGCTAAAATGTCCTGTATTTTAGAACATAAGACTTTATTGAAGAACGCTCAGCTGGAGCTGAAGAAGAGTAAACGGAAAGATTACTATAAAGTGCTGGGAGTGGACAAAAACGCTACAGAAGATGAGATCAAGAAAGCGTACCGCAAACGAGCCCTTATGCACCATCCAGGTAAAACACTCTGGATATTAATACGCTTCACAATGCTAATGTATGATCTGTTGGTCATGTAGTAGTTCTATAAAGTAAGAGGGTGTCAAAAATGATTCCAGTTCCACATTCCAGTTGTTTATGGAAGAACACAAACAGAAACATCCTCAACAATCAACATTTTCATTACAGTGAGATACTCACTGAAGAACTGCAGAGGATTGCTTTCCAAGTGTGTTGTGCTGTTGCATGATAATGCGTGCCTGCACATGCCCGTCTGTACTGTCGACACATCCCAAAAACTTTGTTTTGAGATGTTAAAGCATCCCACCTATATCCTCCCTATCTTGCCCTATCAGACTATCACCTGTTTGCTCCCCTAAAAGATATGAACGCTTGGAAGATATGAACAGGTGGACAAAGTGTATCGAACAGCAGGGAGATTATGTCAGATAATAATGTATTTGTCTTTCCTGAAAGTTGATTAAAAGAACGTCTACAGCCCGAATGTGGACAATGTTTGACATAATTCATAATTACATCATAATTAATGTAATTTTAAAAATACATTTTATTTGTTTTTAAATATGTTTCTCCTGTATCTCAGATCGGCACAGTGGTGCGAGTGCCGAGGTACAGAAGGAGGAGGAAAAGAAGTTTAAAGAAGTGGGCGAGGCCTTCACCGTGCTCTCGGACCCCAAAAAGAAATCTCGTTATGACAGTGGCCATGATCTAGAGGACGACGACATGAACATGGGTCTGTCTTTTTTACAATATATGCATAAACAAATGCATGAACTACTTTGCCTTAGTAACCACATTTTTTTAAAGGTACCTGAGATTAGGGTTGGGCAGTACAATGGTATTTCGGTATACCGCGGTATTGAAAAATGGTGATGGTATTTTAGAAAAACGTGACTCACCAAATTTCTACTTTATACCTTCATTGAACACTCGCACTTCCTTTACCTAGGATGTTCCTCTTGTCCATTATAAAACCGGGTTTATATTTGACTCATCGTAACTAGCACAAGGGTGCACACGGCAAAAATGACGCAATCAGTGTGGTTCCGCGCATGCTAGTCTGACTAAATAAACCAGTTCATTTGTCTGGTAAAAACACTGAATAAATGTTGAATAAATGTCTAAAGAGCTTCTTTATTAAATGATAGCGCACTGTTTTGAGTGAAGGTCATGATCGCACTGCGCTCTCCCTTGTTAAGACCTGTTATTTTATTTTTCGGTTTAGCGTGGTCATGTGATCAGAGAGACATTATCATGGTTACAATAACAGAGAAGTGTTATGTTTATATAGATGTGTATATTTATGTTTATGTAGATGATAGAATTTTTTGCACTTCGCTTTTAAAATATGTACTATAATTTAGCTTTTTTTTTTTTTAACCCCCCACCCCCCTTCCCCCAACTCTACCTGCTACCCCTCTTCAAACTGTACTTAGATCCCCTATTCTCATGCCCCTTTTACCTGATGATGGGTCTGCTTCTGTGTTTTCAACCAAACACAGACCCATTTGGTTGTTTGTCTGTATTCTCACGACACATTAACGCACACTCAGTTTATCAGTCTGATCTCTAAACGCTACATTTCAGCCATGTTGAATTTAAACTAGAATCAGGTATTTATAGGATTTAGTGTGGTGGTGGTTTTGTGTATGACATGTACATGGGTCCATCTCTCTCACATGTGCATGAGCAAATGCATTAGCTGCTTTGCCCTGGTAGTGGCTTTTTTTTGTCGTCGTCTTTTTTTTTTTTTTTTTTTTTTGGTTTAAGTTCCCCAATACCAGCAATTCCCTTAAATCTGTTTCACTTTGTTGTCTAATCATTGAACAAAAGAATTATGGGATTGCCTACACCAGGGAACTGTTACGGACACATTAATGCATTTTAGCATACCATTCTGGAAAACGTACTGTAGAAGAGTATTCAGTGTAAGATTACAAAAAAAAAAAACGATCAGCTTTTTAAATACAATTTATATTGGGTTTTGTAGTAGATTGTTATTTTCGTTTTACACAAAAGCAATAGGATTGGATTAATGATGTAGCCAGCTCATCAGACCTGAGACTAGCCTCAGAATTAGACCTAAGCACATACAAAAGAAGACATTTCATAGATTTAATTTCCATTCTCTGGTTTGATGTATGATAAAAACAGAAATAATACAGTGAATGGGCGGAAAGGATGAAGTTATTATTCTGGCTTCTGTTTCAAAGATGATCTCATCTGTACATAGTCCCTTTCATGGTTATAACCATGAAGTAATCATTAATGATTAAGCATTAAGAGGAAACTTGTCACCATTTAGCCATTAGTCTTTTGTCTGGACCTTTTGTATGAGGAAATTTAATAAACCTCTTTCACGTCTGCTCTGCATGCTTGTGATACTACGTACACATTTGCCTCCCTACCTGAGTAACTGCCTTTTAATCAATAGACCATTTTTTACCTTCTTTCCCCAGATTTTGATGCCAACAACATTTTCAAAGCGTTCTTCGGTGGCCCTGGCGGTTTCAGTTTCGAAGGTGAGGCATGCAGTTCAGAACTGTACTCAGTCTTACACATTACTCATATCATAACCTGTATGTCTGATTAGGCATGGTAATAAATGATTTATTTCCTGATTAGACTCAGATTGTCTTCTTTTTTTCTCTCCCATAGCATCCGGCCCTGGAAATTTCTTTTTCCAGTTTGGTTAAACGTCCATCCTCCTGTATGTTTGCAGTAGACCCACACGGCCTCTGGAACCAACCCCAACACAGACTCTTGCCCATTTCTCCCCCCCC
>JAOVVF010000025.1:23000515-23010807 GCA_028565595.1 Duopalatinus emarginatus
GCCACGTGTACACCTGTATCTCCTCCCAGAGGGCAGGAGGTTATACAGGGTGTGGCTTGGGTGAGAAGAGTCCCTGACGATGCTCCGTGCTCTCCGCAAACAGCGTTGGTGGTGAAGGTCGCTGATGGCAGGTAATTGTGAGCCTATGATGCGCTCAGCGGTCTTGACCACTCTTTGTAGGGCCTTCCTTTCAGCCACAGTGGAGCGTCCATACCACACTGTCACACAGTTGGTCAGAACACTTTCAATGGTGCAGCGGTAACAGTTTGTCAGTATGTGGGGGGACAGATGGTCCTTCTTCAGTCTCCTCAAGAAGTAAATATGCTGTGTCTTTTTGACCAGATAAGAGGTGTTAATAGTCCAAGAAAGATCCTCGGATCCTCAGGAATAGAAGGTCCCAGGTTTGAGCACTACAAGACTTGACTAAAGTGCCCTTGAGCAAGGCGCCTAATCCCAAACTGCTCCCCAGGTGCTGGGCATGTGTGCTCACTGCCCCCTAGTGTTCACTAGTGTGTGTGAGCTCACCCATGCATGCATGGGCCTAAATGTGGAGACTAACTCACCTTGGCTTTTATAGTGATTTCAAATCAGCCATCCATTACTGATCGAGATGACTTATGAGAAGTCTGCTGAAGTGTGAGAAAAGCGTGTTCTGGTTAGTCTCTGCAAAATAATAATAATAATAATAATAATAGATTTTATTTATAAGCGCCTTTCTAGCACTCAAGGACACTTTACAAAGGATACATAGAACAAAACATACATAAAAACAGCAAAACATACAAGCAACAATAGAATAAAAAACAGAGAATAGGCTTCGTTGAACAGGTGCGTTTTCAGTCTAGATTTAAAAAGGGGAAGAGAATCGATATTACGGATATCTGGTGGGAGGGAATTCCAGAGTTTGGGAGCAGACCGACTTAAGGCTCTGCTCCCCATGGTACTCGGACAAGCAGAAGGGACAGAGAGACGAGTGGAAGAGCAGGATCTAAGCAAACGGGAAGAAGAGGCGATATTTAGAAGATTTGACAGATATGGGGGGGCAAGTTTATGGATGGCCTTAAATGTATAGAGAAGGATTTTGAAGTTGATTCTGTATTTGACAGGACGCCAGGAAAATACATAGGCTGGTGGTGTAATGGTGTGGGGTTTGTTAAGCTAGGACCCCTGGTACATCTACATACACCTCTGACGGGTGAACCTGTGTGTGCCTCATTTCCTTTTGTCATGTCCCTGCATTTATGGCTTCTTCCAGCAGGACAATGCGCCAGACACATGTTTAGAGATGCCAAATTATGGTGGAATTTTGCCATTCCCACCAAAGTCACTGGATCTCAACGTTATTGAACACAGCTCGAATGACGTGCAATGCTGGAAACACACTAGTGTAATACTTGGTAGATTCCTGACACAGCATGGACTCCACAAGCTTGCGGTAATATTCTGTTGGCAGTAAACACCAGACTTCCTGCAGTACGGTCCACAATTCTGTTGTATTCTGAGGTGTAGGATTTCTGTGTTTCACAGCGTGTTGCATGATATACCAGTTGTCTTTGATAACGTTGAGATCTGGTGACTTAGATGGGGATGAGTGGCAGAGCTGAGTATGAAAATTTGTCAAATCTTCTCTGCCATTGCCAAACAGCTTATTCTACTGTTGCTATTGATGCTTGTTTTGAGCTTCCGGTGCCGGAGCAATCAGGTGCCTGCACCTGTGAGCATCAAGATGAAGTTCTGCAAACACTGGCAATCCCATATCCCCTCAGTCTGGGACCGAACTCTGTCCTCCATGATGACAATGCTCACCCCACAGAGTGGTTTATCAGAGACCAGCAATCCTGACATTAACCCCACTGAACACTTGTGGGATCAGCTCGGGGGTGCTGTTCATGCCAGACGGACCAACACAACCACGTTGGCTGACTTGCGACAAATCCTGGTTGAAGAATAGGATGCCATCTCACAGCAGTCTGTGACCAGGCTGGTGACCAGCATGAGGAGGATGTGCCAGGCTGTTGTGGCTGTGCCTGGTTCTTCCAAATGCTTCTGAGGCTCCTGTTTGTTAAATGGATACATTGTTGTCTTGTTTCTCCAAACTTTAATCATCCAGTCCACCAAACACCAAACGAGTCAATGGCAGATTAAGCTGTTTGGCAGAGAAGATTTGGCCAATTTTTCATGTGTGCAACCCACATACTCGGCTCTACTGCACATCCCACAAAGGCATGTTTCTTACAAACGTGGCACCATTTAAAAGGGAAATGAACAGGCTTTCCAAGAGTATAAGACTTATTCCCAAGAAGTGTTGTTATAATAAAGAAATAATCTACCAAACACAAATTTCCTTACTTTTGTTTTTTTAATATATATTTCCAAAAGGTAAAATTTCCTTTTAAATTCATTAGATATTCAATCAGTGACATTTTATGCTTTTTTTCCTTTTCCTTTTCATCAGTATGGCTTATAGCTCATAAACGTATTTAAATGTTTCATTAATTTAGTTTAAGTTTAATCAAGTTTAAGTAAATTATTATTCACAGTATACTGTCTATCTCTCGACCCAGTTCAGCATATGCAACCACAACTGTGGGGAACACAGCTGACATGACACTTGTGCAAGACACGATAACTGACACCCTTCAAAAGGAGGGTAAGCCACAGAAGGTCGTTGCTGACGAGGCTGGCTGTTCATACAGTGCTCTATTAAAGTCTATAAATGGGCAGTTGCATAGAAGTGGCTATTATAATAATTTAAGATTTCTTAAGATTTCTGATTTTCATGAGATATAAACCATACTGATCAAAAAGTAACACAGGAAAAGCTTGAAATGTTACGTGACAAATAACCCAAAGCACGTTCACAGAACAGCTCCTTAGATTTGATTCAACTTGGTCATTACATATAGAACAAATACAAATACAACAAAATACAGGTCTGCATCTAACCCCAAATGGCAAGCAGTAGCATAACATGTTGCTGGGGTAATATTTACAGGTGAAGGTACATGGTCAAATATATGGTCAAATATATGTAGGTAATAAAAAGAAGTTGCTGACGAGGCATTATTTACGGATAAGGTGCAGAGGGTTAGGCATATGTGTGTTATAGACAGATGGAATGAAATGAATATAATAAGTACAAAAAATAAATGTGCAAAACAGGTGAAAGTGAACTATTTTGCCTTACTGTGTTTGCATTAAACCCATCCGTGCAGTGAAACACACACACACCAGTGAACACTAGGGGGCAGTGAACACACTTGCCCAGAGCGGAGGGGAAACAACAAACCATGGCACCCGGGGAGCAGTTACTTAGGGGAGTTGCTCAAGGGAACCTCAGTCGTGTCTTGCCCTGGGTGGGGATCAAGCCCGCAACCTTCCGGTCACGAGACCGGTTCCCTAACCACCAGGCCACGACTGCCCCCTTGAGAGGTGGGTGTACGGTGCGAGCCAGTGGTAATGTGATAAAGATAGTGTGTCCGGATACTTGGGCCGTTGTCGGCACTTTGTAGCTCAGCTTTAAATCTGGATCCAGCCGACGTGCCAACTGAGTTTCCTCCTTTTATTTCTTTTGTTTTGATTGACTGGTGTTTTATTATTATTTTTTTGGATTAATGTCTAGTATAGAATTTCTACATCTCAGTTCGAGCTCAACCCTGAGCTTGGGTTTCTGGGTGGAGTTGTCTTACACATGTTTGTGTGGGCGTCCTCCAGACTGGTTCATTTTATTAGTCTGATTGATATAAATACATAATAATATTGAACCTTGACAAGTATGCAGTTTCAAACCAGGCAACCAGGATTCACATCAGACTTTTTAATACATAAATGTAAAGAATCTCAGCTCTCATAGGAAACATTAGAGACTAACAGGTCTTTCATGAATACCAGATTTTTGTGTAAATGCTCCTACAATTTATTTTACATTTATGAAGAATTTACATTTTCCCTGTCTTACATTATTATTATTATTATTATTATTTCTCTTAGTATTTTTTTTTTTTTTATTTTAATCCTTTATTTTTACCCTAGCTCACGGTGTAAAACAGGACAGTCTGTAGCACAATAGGATGTAATAATGACTACCAGGTTCTGCTCACATCTTGCTCAGGGCCTGTATCAGAAAGCAGAGGCTCTGTACACCATGGGAGATTTCGAATTTGCGCTGGTCTTTTACCACCGAGGCCACAAACTGCGTCCGGAGCTGCAGGAGTTCAGGCTGGGTATACAGAAATCTGAGGAAGCTATCAACAACTCTGTAGGAAGTAAGTGCTTTTATAAAGAAGATTTCTGTATTGTTATAATAATCAGGGAAAAAAATAGTTTTGTATTTATAAAACCTAAAGTGTAGGCAACAAGTGAACACTCAGTTCTTAAAGTTGACATGTTGGAAGCAGTATACAGTGATTAGTACCTTCCCAATGGGGTCCAAAAAACAGACAGGGTCATGGGTGCATAAGAGTGAAGGCTAGACTGTCTGGTCTGATCATATAAAAGACCACAAAACGATCAGTTGTGTCTTATGTCTTGGTGCCACATACCAAAGGTCTTGTGGAGTCCCCATGCCTCTTCGGCTCAGAGCCATTTTAGCGGCGGCTTTTAACACAATGGCTGATCAGTGTGGGTTAAGTCTGTATAAGCATTTGTGATCTGCTGTGTTGTTATTGAGACCTGATGATGAAAATGAACAAATCCACCATAACTGCAGCAATTTCATTGTAATTTCAGGGTCACAGCAATACCATAACTATATAGCACCAAATCCTTTCTAAATTATTTACTCCAGTCTATATATTGTACTTAAATCAGTATAAACCTGCTACTTTTCTAGGTCCTTCATCTGTAAAACTAGAGAATAAGGGTGACCTGGCTTTCTTCCATAAAGTAGATGAGGTAAGTCTGTGCACTAACCAAAACAGCTTTGTAAAAATTAATACTTGCAACAAAAAAATATGCAGCTTTATTTATCTACTCTATCGCCAGAGAAATTCCACCGCTATAAGCTCAAGTTCATCACAGATTGTTTATACACATAAACCCCTATTCCATTACCTGAACGTATGCTTGTGTTTTGACTGGCAGCGCAAAAAGACTCGACCAAAGTCCTTTATCCATTCGCTGAAGAAGGACCTGAGTGAGCAAAGCCAAAAGAAACCCAAGAGTGAGAGAACAGCTAAACAACTCCTCGGAGAGCTGTACACGGACAAAGAATACCTGGAAAAGCTGCTCAGAGACGAAGGTGTGTCTGTGTATAGTTCGAGATTTTGTACCAAATCCTTTCCCTGATATCGCCTCCAAAGTGTGTTGGTCCTCCAGAGTGCAGTGGTAAAAAAGATGCTGAGATGAACAATGCCTGCAGACAAACCTGATTAACGTGCCACTGTAAAATGACCAAATTAAGTTGTATCATTTGTGCAATATTTATTTGGGGGCGGCGCAGTGGCACCACAGGTAGTGTGTGTGCTATACAGGGATCTGGGGTTGTGGGTTTGAGTATCGCTGCAGTCTGTGTCTGTGAGGAGTTTGTTGTGTCCATCAGGGGGGTTTGCTGGGTGCTCCAGGTTTCCTCTCACCTCCCAAAAAACACCTGGTAGGTGAATTGGATATGCTAAATTGCCTAAAGGTGTGAGTGAATGGATGTGTGTATATGTATGTGGTACCCTTGGATGGATTGGTGCCCTGTCCAGGGGGTATTCCTGCTTGCGACCAGTGATTTCAGGTGGGCTCTGGACAAACCGTGACCCTGACGGACTAAGCAGATAAGAGAACAACTGGTTGACTGACTGATTGATTATTTGGTTCTGTGTTTATATGTTTAAATGCTGGACGTTATTTAAAACCTGAACCCGTATGAACCCTTTATATGAAGTATAAAGGAGCAGTAAGCAGTACAGGTGTCTCTAAACTTTCTAGATATTAAAGCATGAGATTCAGTGTTGATATGTTAGCTGCGGTCTGCTTTCAGATCTAATAAAAGGTAAGACACGTACTGGTGAGAGACTGCACGACGTAATCATGAACTGCATCTCATATCTGGACACACGCACCGAGTTTTGGAGGCAGCAGAAACCTATTTACGCCCGCGAGCGCGATCGAAAGCTCCTACAGCAGCAGTGGAATCGCACACGGAACCGTCCTCCCTCCGACCCCACCTTCTACGCCCTCAAAAACCTGGAGGCCATAGACGCAGGTGACATGTTGGGCTAGGACGGGCATAATCTTGATATTTTAAGATTAAACACAGCTTCTTGTTCTTTACGTTGTCTGCTTTGTAGATCTGATTGCAGGTAACCCCGAGAACAGCCTGAAGAAGGCCAGGGAGGTGCTAAAGACGGTCCGAGGCTGGTCTGATAAAGCTCTGCCCAATAAGGCAGAAGTGCTGGGAAACCTATACAGCTGTATTGGTACCATTTGCTTTGGGTGTCAGATTTCTTATTCACGCACGCTAATAAGTCTTCCAACAAAGGTCTGGCGGAAACCAAAGGCACCGATTCGTTTTCTGCTTTCTCATCAGGTAATGCACTGATGGATCTGGGAAACATGGACAAGGCCCTGGAGAACCACCTTAAAGATCTGGAGCTGGCCCAGCAAGTGTGAGTAATCAGGTTGTTTCAGGAAAATAATAACGTCAGGCATGTAGTCAAGTAAAATTTATCACACACTATTTTTTTTTAAACAGCAAATTGACAGACGGTAAGTCCAGGGCTCTGGACAACATCGGCAGAGTGTATGCACGCATTGGCAAATTTCAGCAAGCCATAAAAGTGTGAGTATACTGAGTTTATGTACACACAGACAGGTTACTGTAGATTATAGGTTTAATTGTGTGTATGTGTGTATATGTGTGTGTATGTTCAGCTGGGAGGAAAAGATCCCTTTGGTACAAAGTGGACTGGAGAAGACCTGGCTGTTCCATGAGATCGGGCGCTGCTATCTGGAACTGCAGTATTACTCCAAGGCCAGAGATTATGGCATCCACTCACTCGGTGCTGCGGATGACATCGGTGATGAGAAATGGCAGCTCAATGCCAGCGTGTTAGTGGCACAGGCTGAGTGTGAGTCCAAATTGCATTGCACAAGAAAGCTATACAAGTAATACATGAAAATAAGCCAGACGTGCAGAGGTAAGAAACAGGACACAGCAAAGTGTGTAACAGTTTTCTCCCTGTTTCGCAGTAAATCTGGGTAACTATAAGTCCAGCGTGTTACACTTTGAGAAGGCACTGGACCAGGCTAAGCTGCTGCAGGACAACGATGCCAGAGATGCCATCCAGAAGGTCAACACAGACATTCCTCCTCTCTATTACTCACGCAGTCGCCCTTTTGTTTTCCAATCACTGAATTCCCATGAGTGGTGAACGTTTCGTAGTTCTTATAAGAAAACACCACTGTGACAAAGGTATAGTTATAAACACCGATTAGCCATAACGTTAATAAACCATAACCACAAAATCAGTGACCACTAAAGTAAATAACATGGATTATATCATTACGGTGGCACTTCTCAATGGGTAGGATATATTAGACAGGAGTCAGTTTTTGAAGCTAATTAGAAGTTAGGAGAAGGAAAAATGGTGTAAGGATCTTAGTAAGGATATAGGTGTGGTACAGTGGTAACATCATTGGCTCCAATGTGAGAGACCTGGGTTCATTTCCTGGTCTGTGCGTCCTTGGACAAGACTGCTAACACTACGTTGGCCTGCCTGTAATACCAGTAACCTTGTAAGTAGCTCTGAATAACAGCGTCTGCCAAATGCATTAATGTAAATATATAGATTGATATAGACAGAGTCAGAGCAAACAGCAGGTCTTTGGTCTGGTCTGGGTTATGAGTGCCCAAAGCTTACTGATATGCATGTGAAGGAAAGGCTAGCCCGTCTGATCCAATCCGACAGAACTCCATGTAAAGATCTGTTGCTAGGATTGCCAGGTTTAACCTTCAAGTGTGTCTGTTTTTAATAAAGCACCCATTTAGTTTCATTCAAGGAGTTCTAGTTGGGAGCAGCCATGGTCTAGTGGTTAGGAAACCGTTTTCGTGAGCGGAAGGTCCCAGGGTTGATCCCCACACTGGGCAAGACATGACTGAGGTGCCCTTGAGCAAGGCACTGAACTCCACCAACTGCTCCCCGGGTGCCGTGGTTTGGGGCAAGTGTGTTCACTGCCCCCTAGTGTTCACTGGTGTGTGTGTGTGTGTGTGTGTGTGTTTCAATGTACGGATGGGTTAAATGCAGAGGTCACACTCCTCTGTGTGTAAGCACAGTCGACAAATCCATCCACTTTAACTTTGATTTAATTTCTTTTTCTTATCTGCATTCTTCTGACTCTGTGCTGTCATTTCATTTTTCGTATCGTCTCACCCAACAGGCGCTTCGAGAAGCAAGACAGCAAGTGCCCCAGTGAGAGCAGACTGATTCGATTAGCGTTCCCTCTCTGAAGGATGCTTCAGTGACTAATATGACTAATCATATTTATGGCTTGTACTCATGGCTGCATCTACTAGAATAAATCTTGTATGGAGAAATCAGTCGAGTCCGTGTTTCAGCAGGAGGATTTCAAGGACTATTTCATTTTTTTACAGTCACTTGTGGTCTGTTTTAAAGAGTGTAAATATACAGTATAAGTGCACATCTGTAAACATTTACAGTGAAAGAAGTGTCAATGAGTAATTAAGGTAAGGGTCAATATGCAAGGGTCAACATTTTTTGTTTGTTTTTTTATTTTGCCTACATTATATTAGGTCACACCTTTGATTTTGTAACTTTTATTTAGAATTTTACTTTAAAGGATTTCTGATGTGGTTAACATCATTGTGATGTAAGCAAATTTTGTTCTCGTGTGTTGTAATACCAAGAGAAATGATTGTGTAACCACAGCATTTTTGGTGTCTATAGGTTGCTATTTGTGAGAGAGTTATGTTAGAACCCGAGACAATCCGTTTCGGCTTGTCTGTATTTGTCTTTAACCCTGATTGTGTCTTTCTCACTTTACTTACAGGCAGTGCTTCATTTATGTCGCATCATACCAGATCAGTAAAATTAAAGGAAGTTATTATAAACCACTTCAGTAAATCATTCTCTGTCACCCCTTCTTCCTAAAATACATCCTGTTAATTTCCGTAATGACTAACTAGTAAGTAGTAATAATAAGCTCTGGTGCAAAGAGACATCTGACACTGGGCCTTGTGCAAGTTTTTATTTCTGAGAATAAAACAAGAAGATAAAAAATATCTAAGACAAAAACAACTAAAAATAAATACTAAATAAGAAAACATTGGTGAATGTTAGAGTTGCCATGAAATTGGGGTTTTAAAAGATTGTTTTTATTAATTTCTAACAATAAGTCTTATTGTCATTTCTTATTGAAGTAAACAAAAGTGACAATGCGAAACAATGCACAAGGTAGGTCTCATTTCTGTTACTGAAACCTGTTTGCACATCACTATAAATATACAACCCTGTGGCGTATGTGTGATTTCTAAAGGACACCAGACTGCTGCATTGAGTGCAGACGTTGTGAGGTACATGTCTGTATTTTGCAGTATTTATATTCTGTAGTTTAAATTGTTTAATGGACTGAATAAGACCCAGTGCTCTTTGTTGTAAAGTTAACCAAAGAAATTGACTCCTCAGTCTTCCCACAGCATCCGTGTAAAGTTGTTTAAGCACTACTATAGCTACATTTTCGGAGAGCTTTTCCTTCCCTATCCACTCGCTGGATTTATTACAAATTAAGCACTCTTAGCACAATCTATATATCTGTGTATCTGAAAACAAATGTTTCTTTAAG
This sequence comes from Duopalatinus emarginatus, assembly GCA_028565595.1. NCBI lineage: Eukaryota > Metazoa > Chordata > Actinopteri > Siluriformes > Pimelodidae > Duopalatinus > Duopalatinus emarginatus. The sequence goes on from JAOVVF010000025.1 coordinate 23,010,302, forward strand.
GGCTTATTGAATAATTACAGGGTTTTTGGCTTCTTTGAAGGGTTATGGAAAAATTGTTGAACGTTTCTGCATAGAAGATTTTTCCAGAATGAAAACCAAAGCAATGTTATAGATATTATTTTACTGAAAGAAAAAAAATGAAAGAAAAGAACAGGAAATCTCCTTCGCTGGAATGACAGCAGTTAGGTTGCATGAAAAAATGTTTAGAATGTCCAAAAATGGTCTTGGATTCTCTCTCTCTCTCTCTCTCTCTCTCTCTCTCTCTGTCTGTCGTCTGTCTTTCTGTCTCTCTCTCGCTTTCTTTCTCTCTCTCTCTCTCTCTCTCTCTCTCTCTCTCTGTCTGTCTTTCTGTCTCTCTCTCTCTCTCTCTCTCTGTCTGTCTGTCTTTCTGTCTCTCTCTCGCTTTCTTTCTCTCTCTCTCTCTCTCTCTCTCTCTGTCTGTCTTTCTGTCTCTCTCTCGCTTTCTTTCTCTCTCTCTCTCTCTCTCTCTCTCTCTCTCTGTCTGT
>JAOVVF010000025.1:23012358-23022709 GCA_028565595.1 Duopalatinus emarginatus
AAAGAAAGAAAGAAAGAAAGAAAGAAAGAAAGAAAGAAAGAAAGGAGAGCATGAAAAAGGGAAAGAAAGAAAGAAAGGAGGAAAGAAAGAAAAAAAGGAGAGCATGAAAAAGGGAAAGAAAGAAAAAAAGAAAGAAAGAAAGAAAGAAAGAAAGAAGGAAAGAAAGGAGAGCATAAAAGGGGAAAGAAACGAAAGAAACGGAGAGCATAAAGAAAGAAAGAAAGAAAGAAGGAAAGGAGAGCATGAAAAAGGGAAAGAAAGGAAAGAAAGGAAGAAAGAAAGAAAGAAAGGAGAGCATGAAAAAGGGAAAGAAAGAAAGAAAGAAAGAAAGGAGGAAAGAAAGAAAAAAAGGAGAGCATGAAAAAGGGAAAGAAAGAAAGAAAGAAAGAAAGAAAGAAAGAAAGAAAGAAAGAAAGAAAGAAAGGAGGAAAGGAGGAAAGAAAGAAAGAAAGGAGAGCATGAAAAAGGGAAAGAAAGAAAGAAAGAAAGAAAGGAGGAAAGAAAGAAAAAAAGGAGAGCATGAAAAAGGGAAAGAAAGAAAGAAAGAAAGAAAGAAAGAAAGGAGAGCATAAAAGGGGAAAGAAACGAAAGAAACGGAGAGCATAAAGAAAGAAAGAAAGAAAGAAAGAAAGAAAGAAGGAAAGGAGAGCATGAAAAAGGGAAAGAAAGAAAGGAAAGAAAGGAAGAAAGGAAAGGAGAGCATGAAAAAGGGAAAGAAAGAAAGGAGAGCATGAAAGAAAGAAAGAAAGAAAGGAAAGAAAGAAAGAGAGAAAAGGGGAGATAGAGATAGAAAAGAGAAAGAAAGAAACACAAAGAGAGAAATACAAGAGAGAGACAGTATAAGTGTGTGTGTGTGTGTGTGTGAAGAAGACCCCAGTGAACCGGAAGGTGACTTGTGAAGGAAGTGGATGGTCAATAACGTCAGTATATATATATATATAAATATATAAATATATATGTATGAATTCAGCACAGACACCACTGCTGCTCATTAATAACCACAGCCCGGGTGTTAAACCAGTCCAGATAAACACAGAGCCTTGTGTAGAGTCACACTGAACCTTCACACACGTCTTCATACAGTACAGGCTCATTTTCATCCCCCGGTGTCCTAACTTTAAATCCTCATTGCATCAGAACAGAAAGGCCCCTCCTCCTGCTGGGGGCAGGCGCAGGGCTGATTCATGTGTGCTCGTAAAAAAGTACGGTCATTCCGGTGAGCACGTGAACGCTGCACCAGACCGCTGTCGTGTCGTGTAGCGTCGTGTCGTCTCTTCTCTTCTCGTGGCCGCGCCCGCGCTCGCGCTCCCGCGTCGTGTAGTACGAATTGAAGAAGAAGAAAGAAGAAGACGCAGCAGGACCCCTGAGTGCTAGTCAGGGTGTTTAGAGGGAGACACGCGGACAAGGCTGGGCTTTTTTTTTTGGTGCCTTGACAGAAGCTCGGACACAGACATAGGCATTGCAGGTATGCTGGGGTGGAAAAAAGGGGGCAAATGGGGTGTTTTTGGTGTATGTGTGGCTGTATCTAAAGGGGAAGTTTAATTCTGTAAGGCTGGGGCACATGGGGACATGTGTGTCTGTGTGTGTGTTACTGTGTGTGTACAAATATGCATGCATGTGTGTGTGCTCGTGCTCCAGCCACTCCCCAGGTCTCCCCCTAGACTATCCAGAATTGCTATGATTATATCACAAACTCCTCATCATGGTCGCTTTGGCTTCACTCCCATGTGCTCTTCCGTCTTCTTCACCCATGCATCCTCTTCTACAACCTCATACCCACATGCACGAGGTGTAAAATGCATGCACTTGTGTGTTTTCTAGCCTCTTTTCCGGCATATCAGACAGGCCTCGTTTTAATTTCTTTGTCTCTACCGGATCAAATGGCGTGTCTGGGTCGGAAAGTGCGCACTAGTGCACTAGGTAGGGTGCCAAGCCTGAAACAGAGCCTCCTAAAAATCTGTCATTGTCTCCTAGTGCACTGTAGGGTAGCAGTACGCTCGTGCTTACTAAGTAGTGCGCGTGCATACAAGGAGTGGTCGGCCCTTGTCCTATTATGCAGGTGCTCATGTCTTCATCTCATCCTATTAATTTTTGGCTGATGCATGTTTGGACCACCCTGATGCACATCTTTCAGACATGTGCGCATGACCTAAAAGACATTTAAGACATATAAGACATAGATGTCCTATGAGTCATGGTTCACTTCTGGTCGTTTTCTTTGTCTTTTCAGTCATGCAGACTTTCCATATAACATCGCGAATGCCTCCAAAGCATGCTGATCTAATTTGCCTGGCTTTTATTAAGGGCCACATTTCCTGACTAGGCAGGAAAAAAGGGCAGTGGCACCGAAAGCTGTGCCCAAACTGCTGAAGTTTGCTCTGTGCCTCGATAACAGGAACATGCGTCAGCTGATGTCCTTCGTGTTTTTTTTTGTTGTTTTTTTAGAACCACAAGCACGGCAGTGTTTGTGCAATCCTGACTAACAGCCAGTGCTGTCTGGTCGGAGTTGGGAAGATAAAAGCAGCTGGCAGGTTCTGAATAACGGATAACGTTCGAGATAAAAGAAAAAAAAAAAAAAAAAGGGGGTCGCATGTGTGGACGGGGCGCTTTGTGCCCGGGTTCGGGGAGGGAGCGAGGTACAGATGGAGATACGGACAGGGAGATGGGAAAGGAAGGGAGGGGAAGACGCCATGGCAGACGGCATCCTGGGGTAATTGGGTAAGGATGGGCGGTTCCTCAGACTTCACAGAAAGTCTCTGGGGATTTGAAGGAAATCGCTGGACTTTACCTGGGTGTCATTGTGCTGTGGATCGACTGAAGTGGGTGGAGAAGCCAAGCGGATTATTTGGAGATTTCCGACTTCGCGAAGTGAAATAGGATCCTGTTTTTCTGGCATCTAGAGACCGTAATGAAATCTAGTCTTGGACGCTGACTGTTGCTAAACTGTAAATCTTACAGCGGCGGTTTGTTTGGCTTCGCGAATGGTTTTCAAATCTAGATGCTGGATGTTTTCTGAAAAAATGTGATTAAAGTATAGAATACGAGTCTGGAATAAAACCATTACGAATTCAGAAATCGAATAATGAAAAAACAGGCCTGAGATATAAATATATTAAATGTTGTGCGTGAAGTATCTCATCAATCTTATCAAACATATTTCTGTCAGACGTGCCACAACATGGCCCTAGAAATGGACGAGGTCTCATCTGTGAAGCTGACGTACTGTGACGTTATCTGATGTTTGCTCTTTTTTTTTTTTTCTTCCTCTCCAAGACAGGCTGCTGTTAAGGAATGGAAGCTGATCAGAATCAGGAAGTGCCAGAGGCTGTTGCTCAGGCCCATGTCGAAGAGACGGCTCCTGAGCAGCCCAGCTCTGAAGTGGTGACTGAGACGCCCTCGGCTCAGGATTCACCCGAGGCAGAGACGCCCGCAGTGGAAGATTCTAAACCAGAGATCAAATCCGCCGAACAAACACCTGAGGCGGAGCCTGCCAAAGAGAACGAGTCCCCTGAGACAGACGCAGAGCCGGACAAATTGCACGAATTAGCTGAGAAAGCTCCAGAAAACGCTGTCAAGGAGGAAGAACCTGCTGAGGCTGAGAAAAAGCCAGAGGTTGAAGCGGTACCTGAACCAGCAGAACCAGAGAAGAAAGAAGAACCGAAAGAAGAGCCTGCTGCATCGGAGCCTCCTGCCGCCGCATCAGAGCCTCCTGCTGCCGCATCAGAGCCTCCTGCCGCCACAACCGAACCAGCAAACGACGTTGAAAATGCCGAAGCCAAATCGACTGAGACGGAGCCGGAAAAGCCCTCCGAGACTCAAGCTGAGCCCCCAAAAGAGGCAGAGGCACAACCGAAGGAACCAGCGCTCCCCATGTTCTATGGCTGGTTCCTGCAGTCTGACGATGTAGAGAAGATAAAAACTCCCACGTCCGAGTTCCTGAAAATTCTGGACACTCTGGAGGCCTTCAAGAAACATATCAGTGACTGTAAGTAGAGCAAGTCTGTATGTCACTACAGCCCTGGGCTGCTGGATGTTTGTCTTTAAAATCACTTTTGTGTTTTGTTTTTTTTCAGTTACTGGGGACGCAGACAAAGAAGTGGACCTTGAACAGTACTTCCAGAACAACAACCTACCGCTCCATTGCACTGCTCAGTTCTGTGACTATGGAAAGGCTGATGGTGCGAAAGAATATGCCGAACTGCAGGTTGGTCATTCAGTGGAGCTTCTGATAGAAACTATGAGCAGCACACTCGACTTGTGGTTCAAATCTATAATGATGAGTCACTATAGTCAGATTACTCCGGGTAATTTGATACGAGAAGAAAAGCCCAGAAGCGTCCATGCTTTTAGCCTCAGTTCTAGAAAGGCGCAAATTAGAAACCATTGTATACAGTTCCTGTTTGCACAGTCAAACCTGATTGGCTGTTTATTTTTGGCCATGTTACGACTCAACAACCACCATGACTGCATGACTGCATGTAGTGTGCGTGCTGCACCACTCCAGGGATCTGGGGTTGGGGGTTCGATCATTGCCCTGGTTTCTGCTCGTGTACTCCCCATGTCGGCGTGGGTTCAAAACACACAGGTCAATAAGTGTGAGTGGGACCCAGCGATGGATTAGCACCCTGTCTAGGGGTATTCCTGCCTTGCACCCAAAGGGTCCCGGGTTGGTTTTGGACAAACCGCGACCCTGTCTGACTAAGTAGATAAAAGAATGACAGACTGAATGACATTTTGACATGTAGCCCAACATGCATGACACCAGATCGAGCTTTAAATGTTACGTTATGTGACATGACTCACTCACTTTTATTTTTTTGTCCCATGTAGGTGGTTAAAGATTCCTACGGCAAAGCGACAGAACTGTCTGTTGTCGGTCTCATCGTGACTCCTCGCACGTTCGGTGCCCGCGTGTCGCTGTCCCCCGAGCAGCTCTCCCTGTGGCCCGCAGAAGCCGATAAATTAGGGATTCCTCCAGCTATGCTCGCCGGCGTCGAGGCTCTCCCGGTGGGCAGCCGCGCTCACGTGACGCTAGGCTGCGCAGCAGGCGTGGAGGCTGTTCAGACCGGCATAGACCTGTTGGAGATCCTGATCTGCCAGCAAGGAGAAGAGAAAGCAGCTGCTGTGGAGGAGCTGGAGCTGGGCACGCTCTCGTACCTGGGCAAGGGCCTGTGGTATCTGGCTCTGAAGGAGCCGGTTATGTGCGACGCCTCGTTCTCGAGCTTCTCTGAAGAGCAGCGTCCTGTCGAACCAGCCAAGAAGGAGGGTGGCGAGAAAAAGAAGAAGCCAAAGTGCTCAATTCTGTGAGAGGGATGGAGCGAGAAAGTGAGGGGTGATGGTCTTGTAGGGCTGAGACTGGTTCCGTGTGTGTGTGTGTGTGTGTGTGTGTGTGTGTGTGTGTGTGTGTGTGTGTGTGTGTGTGTGTGTGTGTAAGTGTAAGTGTAAGTGTAAGTGTGAATGCTTTAGTGCTGGGTGTGGGTGGGCGATTGGTACGTGCTACACCACTTTACCATTCCAAAGCGACCTTTCTTAAAAGGAGGTGCCTTTTCCTTTCGCTTGGCAGTCCAAGTGCCAAGGCCTTCGAATCTGCCTTACGGTCATGAATCACCGTGCTGTAGCTTGTATTTGACTCTTGCGCTTGGTGCTCGCTCATGCTGCATCATTCCTGTTTCCTCCTGCACTGCAGAATTCGGTCTTCCCTGCGCTTAACGTAATCGACTGCTTATCTAAATGTATTGACGCGTCAGGGCGCAGAAGCACGAGGTCCCTGTACCCAGGCAGAGCGACACGATGGCACCTTTAACGTATTTTCAAATTGGACAGCCTGTAATTGCATTCGACAGGCTTGGTACGAAGTGTGGATGACGGCTGGCCTTGTGTGTGTGTGTGTGTGTGTGTGTGTGTGTTTGTTTGTGTGTGTGTTTGTAGTATGTTCTCTGTTGTCTTTTTTTTTTTTTTTCCTCCTTTTTCAACATTTGTGATGAATTTCATTCAGATTTGCATGCTGTTCGTGTCCGGCTTTACAGTCACACCCGAGTCATATCCATCTTTCACGTGTACAGTCGCAGACCTGTTTAACAGTTCCTCCTTTACTACTAATTCTCTCTCTCTGTATCCAGTGTAGATGGCTGTTTGCCCGTGGCCGTACGGCGTCACGGTCTCTTCGTGGCGGATGAGTTCCTGTGCCATCCGCCGCTTCACGTGTTAACTCGTGTCCTTCTTTTCCTTTAGCTTTTGAGCTAGTCTCACTTTTGCTCTTTTCAGCTGTAGTCACTTTTTGACAAGCTGCACTCAGAATACTGTGACTGGCCCCTGCCCTGATGCCTTCATCTCTAACGGGGTGGTACAAGGCAGAAGCCTTGCTTACGTAGGCCTCGCGCGTCGAGGCGCTGTATTTTTGCACTTATTCTTTTTTGTACACTTAATAAACAATTTGCTTGGCTCTGACTATCTCTTCTGCCTGTTTTTTGACTTCACACTTCCTCATTTTGTGTGTGTGTGTGTGTGTGTGTGTGTGTATCAAGCTGCCTTCCAAGGACATGTTATAATTTGTCATTTTTACAGCACTTGCAACAAAATAAACCCCTCCTACTGCGATCTAGGTCTCTACTTTATATTAGACAGGGTCATGTGAGGTTGCAGATGGAAGCGATACTTTATTTCCGCAATGAAAATCAGGAACCAGCTGCTAAAATTTTTTTTTTTTTTAAAGAGACGTAGTATTGCAGGCCAAGGACCTTACGTGACCAACCTTTTATAACCAGATATGTAAATAATGAAGTTTAACACACAAACATTCTCAAGTTCATTACATTACAGAAATACTGGTCCACCAGTTAAATACTTGATAGGTGCAGAATACACCGATATTGTGTTGGCACTGAACGCTGTACTTCCTCAGAACGACAACAGTTCTCTTGTGTAGGATTTCCGCATGGCATCCCAGACGTGTTCGATTACATTACGACCTGGTGCCTTAGGTGCGAATGACAAAACCTCAAACATTTGACGAGTGTCGTTCTAACCATCATCTGGTGTCTTTAGATGTGTGTGGTGGTACATTGTCCTGATAGTGGAGGCCAAACCCATCAGAATAAATATGTACCAGGGGTCCTATGGAATGGCAGCTAAATAAACCCATACCAATATGGAGCCTCCACCAGCAGTCTATTTACCAGTTTTTCTGGTACCTCAGTGTATAATGGTGCATTTCATAATCTGTCCACAAGGTGGCACTAATTACTAAAGTGTCCTAAAACAGCTGCATGTACATGGGGTAACTTCAGGGGTTGCCAGATATGATTCATTTGGGATTTTGGAAACTTTTTTTTGTATTATTATATATTTAGTGTCTGTGTAAACTTTTCACATGTCAGCATGATTTAAGGGACATCATCATGCATGAGGATTTGTTATGGTTTGGGTTAATTATAGGACCTGGTGGCTGTTGAATCAGAACTGGGACGATGGTGAATTCCTGAGCTGAGTAATGATTCAGAGGGAGATTTAGGATTGTATGGTTAACATTTAACAAACAAGGCAGAGAAACAGCTGATTAAACATTTTTCAGTGGTCGTGTCAGTAGGCCTTGTGTATGTCTGATGACTTGGCAAAATGAATAGCATGTGTTTTTTTTTCTTCAGCACATGAACTGTAAATAAAACAGAAATAGAAAGATCATTAAACCTGCACCAAAGAAAGGTTTTAAACATTTTGCCATAGTTTGTTTTTTTTTACCTAAAAATGTATGTTTGACTTTAATATAGCAGTCTTTATGACCTTATTAGGGTGGGATATATATTTTTATAATTATATATTAAAAATTAATAATATATTTTTTAAATAATAATAATTTACATATTATAAATGTAATAAATGTAATATTTATTATTTCTATTTATTGATATATTATATATAAGTACAAGTGTATTAGAAATTAATTATTGCAAACATATATTATGAACCTATTATTATTATTATTATCATTATTATTATCATCATTATTATTATTATTATTATCATTATTATTATCATTATTATTATTCTCATCAGCATTATTATTATTATTATTATCATTATTATTATTATTTTCATCAGCATTATTATTATTATCATTATTATTATTATTTTCATCAGAATTATTATTATTATTATTATTATTATTATTATTATAATGATTGATGATGATGATAATAATGATGATCCATAGCCAGGATTTAAACTAGGGTGTCCACCCTGTATGGCTGAGTTTAAGATGCCTGTGCACTCCACTGACTTTACAGACTTTATTGTGGTTGGAATGTAGGGTGGGAAAATGTACTAATCCATATATACATTATATTTGTTATAAGCAATATACAGAGGAGTTCCAGAAAAATTGGTACAGATTGGTAGTGGCTCCTTAAAGATATCCATGATAAGTTGGACCCCTGGTACATCTACAAATGGCTTGGTCAGGTGAATGCTATCTTTTTTTGGATAAGTTACACCAATACACGTGTCTAGAGACACCAAATTATGTTTAAAGGAACATGTTTTGTCATTCCAACCTAGATCTCAACACTATCGAACAGATCTGGGATGCCATGCAACATGCTGTGGGTCACTGAAATATACAATAATAATAATAATAATAATAATAATAATAATAATAATAATGATAATAATAGTAATGATGATGATGTATTTCACATGGTCATGATTCACACTAGGGTAGGACAGACTACTCCATCCACCCCTTACCTCCACCCATGTCTGTGTTTAAGATGCCCCTGCACTCTATTCCCCCCCCCCACCACCACCACCACCACCTCCCTCACCTATGCACCTGCATGTATATCTCTGTGGTGTAACTCGGTCAGGTTATTTCTTTCTTGGCAACAAATTCCGGATTGATAACTCTCCAGTTCAGTGTGTTCCTTTTGCCACACTGTCTTATCTGCTTATGAAAGCTGCAATTAAAATGTTTAATCTCAGTATTTCATCAGTCAGTGCTCCCAGCAATCAGTACAAACATTTCCTTTTTAAAGGTCTCGTCTGTATGATTTATATCTCCTGGCTGGAGATCTTAGACTGCATTAAGTAATTATACTGAAAGTGAAGAGCCAGGCTTGCTCACATTAATAGCCAAGACCTCCTTTTTGACCTTATCACAGAGTAACAGCATGACTTGGATTAGTATTTAAAGGACGTACAATTATTTTCAATTCTGACTTAAAGTACTCTAATTTTTATTATTTAAAAAATATATTTTTACACTGTATTCGCAGCTCCCAGTTCCTGTTATTTCTTATACAAATCCTAATCATGAATGTTCACATCTGAACAGCAGGACACTTGCAGGACTGGGACAGCATTATTGATTTTGATGATGTCATTCTGGCACATCCGAGATGATTGCAGACTGTTTTGGAAATCGTAGGTTTCGACATTGACTTACTCTATTTCAGGACTATTCCGACACAAATTTCATGGGCATTTCTAAACACTGAAAACAGAGGAGATCAATATAAACCGTCTGACTGGAAGATTAGGGGACATGGTTGGCAGCAGCATGATACATGGCTTGATAAGTATATTGTGTCACCATAGACATAGTTCTATTTATTCTTCTTTAAATAGTAATGCTGTAGGAGTAGTGTTTAAATCATAGTTATTCAGCATTTTACATGTATTAGCTTAAATACTGTAATCCAGTAGCCTGTGGTTTACCTATCAAAATACATTAATCAGCCATAACGTTAAAACCACAAACCCACTCACAGGTAAAGCGAACAATGTTGATTTTCTCATTACAGTGGCACCTGTCAAGAGTTGACATGTTGGATGCAAGGAAAATGGGCAAGTATAAAGACCTGGGCCAAACTGTAATGGTTAGATGACTGGATCTTGTCGGGTGGGTTCCAGGAATACTGTGGTTAGTACCCAAAGAAGCGGTCCAAGGAAGGACATCTGGTGAACCAGAAACAGGGTCATGGGTGCTCAAGCCTCACTGATGTGCTTGGGGGATGAAGGCAAGCCCTAGTGGTCCAGTACCACAGAAGATCCACAGAAGGATCTGTTTCTAATGTCTTGGTGACAGATACCACAGCACACCTTTAGATGTCTTGTAGGGTCAGGCTGCCCCCACAAGCCTACGGCTGTCCCCGCAAGCCTACAGCTGCCCCCACAAGCCTACAGCTGCCCCCACAAGCCTATGGCTACCCCCACAAGCCCACAGTTGCCCCACAAGCCTACAGTTGCCCCAACAAGCCTACGGCTGCCTCCACAAGCCTACGGTTGCCCCTCAAGCCTACGGCTGCCTCCACAAGCCTACGGTTGCCCCTCAAGCCTACGGCTGCCCCTCAAGCCT
>JAOVVF010000025.1:23042636-23054718 GCA_028565595.1 Duopalatinus emarginatus
CTGGAGGGACTGACTGTCACACTTACTACTTCCTTTATTATGTTTTTCTTTTAATCTTGTTTAATAGGTTGTTTTTTACTGACAAAATTTGTTTTCTGTAACATAATAATAATTATAATAATAATAATAATAAAAAATAATAATAATTATTATTATTATTATTGTTATTATTATTATTATTCATAATTTTTGGAAATTTAAAATGATTTGTACTGGCTCAATAATGCAGAATAATGCCTAAGACTTTTGCACAGTACTGTATATTTTTTTTATTTTGGGACCATAATGAACATCATTATGTCATCTCAGCTTTTTCCCTCCTAGTCCTTGATTTGTAATCTCAGTCCACTCCTGAATTCAAACCTCAGTGCAGCTTCTTTAATTTTGTTCTATTTGTGCATGTGGACTCAAATCTGCATTTTAGACTACGGCTTTAAAATCTTCCAGCACTGCTTTTATGTCCTTTAACCCTTTTACATTTACATTTACATTTACGGCATTTGGCAGACGCCCTTATCCAGATCGACTTACAAGAGTGCTTAGTTAAAGCCCTTTTAGTTTATTTGGTTGCATGTCTGGGTTCATTATTGCCTATTTTATCTATGACCAAGTCTTAACCTCCTGGCAGAGGCAACTAATTTCAGTGTTAAAACATCCTGGTGCCATAACAGAATGTATTATTTCATACATCTTCAGCACACCGATGTACTGCTTTAGTAAGACGTTATGTAATTTGACGTATGCGTGTCTTGTCTTGTGTTTAGGGTATTGTCCGAGCAATCAAAGACTATCAGGAGCCCCTGAAGGAACATGAAGTCAGCATATTCGTACGACGTGGCGGTCCAAACTATCAGGAGGGTCTGAGAGTGATGGGAGAAGTGGGTACGTGTGTATGCAGTATTAAAAGCAAGAGGAAGAGAGATAAGGAGTTTCTCACCGAGCCGCCTGATATAAGTTGACTCTTGATATGCTAAAGGTTGAGACAGGAAGAAAGATAAGAGATGTTTTACCACTAGATATTTTTGAGTAGGAAATACTTTTAAGATTTAAGATAAGTAAAAAAAACCTGCTGTGTAACACGCACACATGGCACTGACTTTGTGTGCTGTTTGTAGAGGTTTCTGTCTAAGTGTGTGTGTGTGTGTGTGGGTGGGTGGTGTGTTTTGTAGGTAAGACGACTGGAATCCCTATTCATGTCTTCGGCACTGAGACGCATATGACAGCCATCGTTGGTATGGCACTGGGCCATCGACCGATCGCCTCTCAGCCACGTGTTGCAGCCCACACTGCCAACTTCCTGCTCAACACCAGCGGCAGCCCTTCGGTGTGTGTGTGTGTGTGTGTGTGTGTGTGTGTGTGTGTGTGTGTGTGTGTATGTGTGTGTAGAAACACACCACATTCATTTTTTCCCCATTTATTTTACTATTTTTATAAATTTGTTTGGATTCGTTTTTTCCTTTTGACATGACTGGTAATGTAAAGCTGGCATACCACAGCCATAAAGTTCTGTCTGTCCTGTCCACCACGTCCATCAGACACATCTGTGTCCTTGTAAACCCCCATGTGTTTAGTGTTTCAGTCTGCCCTCTGGAAGAGGGGCCATCGTATATAAAATGGCATATTAGCAGTAAGCCTTGCAGTAGCCTGGAGCATGCTGTTAGATGTGGCCCAAGTCAAAGGCTTTTACCAAAGTGCATTTGCATTATTGGTGGGTGGGGTTTTTTTTGTATTTCCTTTTTTGTGGGTTCCTGAGTTCGCTCTGCCCTGCACATGATGTGTGCTGAATCAGAAAATCACACATTGCTGCAAAAACCAAGTATGCATTAGATATATCATAAGAGTTCAGAATAAAAAAAAAAATAATTGAACCATTAAAATAATCCAAAACAATGCTTATATATAACTATAATATAGCTAATATAACTATAACTGTTGTGTTTATATATCATATTTATTTTAATCTTTACACTGAAGCATAAAAAACTTTTACACCAGTTTAATACTTGGTTGGTCCCTCTCTGGGGTATGGACTCCACAAGCTTGCAGTAATATTACAACATACTTCCTCCAGGACGGTCAATAATTCTGAGATCTGGTGTGAAACAGCAAAACCCCAAACTCACATGAGTGTTCCTCTTCCCATAATTTGACGTCTTTAGATATGTGTCTTGGTGCACATGGTGTCCTGTTAGAACATGCCAAACCCATCAGAATGAATCCAGGACATGAACTGGTGTAACTCGTCAGAAATGAGTCTCACACACACCAGTGTCACCTGTCAGAGACATTTGTGGGTATACCAGGGGTCGCATGGAATGGCAGCTAAATAAACCCTGTACCATTATGGACCTGCACCATTTGTTTTGTGTTTTGTTATAAAATGGTATAATATGACCCCTGCTACATCCAACTTCTGAGTTATTCATAGTTTCAGTATAACGGGTGGTGGGGTCAGTATAAGGTGGTTGAGGACTATACTAAAACACAAACTATACCTTTAATGCTTGTTCTCTCTCTCTCTCTCTCTCTCTCTCTCTCTCTCTCTCTGTCTGTCTGTCTCTCTCTGTCTCTCTCACTATGGATTTTTGCTCATCTGGACCAGTATTTCTAGCACTTCAATATATTTGATATTTTAATGAATGTACACCAAAAAAAACAAAAAAACAAAGAAAATGGAACAACCTTTTTTTTTTTTTTTTTTTTTTTTTTTTTTTTGGTGTACAGTTTATTTAAATGCAGCACTAATGGACTTGCACTTTATTATCAAACATAATATTCTGATGGATAATCTGTGTTTAAAATGTCATGAAATATCCTAAATGTTTTTGTCACATTCTTGATCAAAACTATTTTTTTTTTTTACTTTTTTTTCAGACTCCCAACTCTAGTAGAACTGCATCATTCTCTGAAGTCAATAATAGAGCAGAGGCATCACCTGCTAAAAAGGCTAAACCAGGAGCTCCACCAGGTCTGTCTCGCGCACACACACACACACACACACACACACACACACACACACACACACAGATGTTCATCTGCATAGGGGAAATTAAACATGACCAGACCCACATCTGGGTTTGTGCTTCCCCTGCAGGCCACATGCTTTTCCCAGACACACTAGAACTAACTGTCTAAAGTTGTTTCAATCATGACTATTCATAATGTTGTTTTTTTTTCAATTACACGTTATTATGTTACATGTTATATCAGATCAAGACACATCCAAATAGGGCAGACCACTACGACCATATAGTGTCCATTCTCTGATACATTATGCTTTTCTGAAATACGTCTTAAAATATTGTAATATGTCTACGTGGTTGGTGTGGTACAGTGGTAACATCGTTGGGTTCCCATGTGAGAGACCTGGGTTCGATTCTCGATCTGGGCAGCCAGTCTGTGCTACACCAATAAGGGTCCTTGGGCAAGACACCTAACACTATGTTGGCCTACCTGTTATACCAATAAACTTGCATAAGAGCGTCTGCCACATGCTGTAAATGTAAATGTCTTCAAATAGTATCAGCTCAGCAGTGGTTGAAACCTTGTTTGCTTTGTCTTTCATGTCCTTGTTCTTTCACCCAAAAGTCCTTGCTGTTAATCTGTCCTTGGGGCCCAGACATCTGCACGAGACATAAATAACCTTACGGTATCATGGGCATGATCAGGGACACTGTTACACGGTTTTAGAATAGCCATACCATTTACAATAACGCCACAAAACCACTGACTCGTGACGTGAAAAACACTGAATATCTCATAAGACAGCGAGTGAACAGTAAAAAATGGGCAAGCGTAAAGATTTGAGCTGGTTTGACAAGCACCAGACTGTGATGTCTGGTCAACTGGGTCAGAGCATTTACAAAACTTCTGGAGTGTTTACAGTATGTAGGATGTACGACCAGTGAATTGGTCATGGGTGTCCAAGGCTCATGGGTGCATGGGGGGTTAAAGGCTTGCCTGTCTGGTCTGGTCCCACAGAAGGATCTTGGTGCTATGGATATCACAGAACACCTTTAGAGGTCTGTGCCTCAATTGGTCAGTGCTGTTATGGTGGGAGGAGGGGGTGGGGGTCTTTGGGAATCTGGCTGCCCTGTTCTATAAGCTTGGGTTAGAGGTTGTGTCTTGGCTGTGTCTCAAATTGTTCTCATTTCACTATATAGTTCACTTGGCACTATGCAACTGACAACGTCTCTAAAAAAAAATCTTGGGTCTTGATAACACCTCAAACACATTTTATAGACAGAATCAACATGCCAGTTTTAAATTAATAATACAATTTAAAAAATGTTGCCATGTTTATAAAAATTTCTTATCTTATCAGTGATGTGGTGTTCTCTGTCTGTTTGTTTTTTTTATCGCTGTAGTGAAGGCCACCACTCTGTTTAACAAGCACACGAAGGCCGTGGTGTGGGGCATGCAGACCCGCGCCGTGCAAGGAATGCTGGACTTCGACTACGTGTGCTCTCGTGAGCAGCCCTCTGTAGCAGCCATGATCTACCCCTTCACGTAAGTTCTCTGAGACGTGCAGAATTGGGGATTTTCTTGTAAGAAACATGGCTGATGAACAGTTTTATTAGGGTCTAGTCGGTACTATCACATTTATGCGCTTGAAAGGGGTAGTTGAGGGCTTGCTGATATGGAACCATCCTTGGACCGGAAGGCCTCTGGTTCTATCCTCACAACTGACATGACATGACTGCACTTGAGCAAGGCATGTAACCAGTGTTGGAAATTAAATTTACTTTCATCGGCCACACTGGCTTTAACCAGCCACTGGTTTATCCAGCCAAAACGGGTCTGGCTGCAGAGCTTCACTGTGAGACCCGGCAGTCTGGGACTCACCTCATATGTAGGGACAGAAATGACGTGTGGCTTTGTGCTTGTTGCATAATCATTCCTCATGTTTATTATATATTGAACAAATGTTTATTTAATTTTTTTTTTTTGCTTACTAGCAAGTTAATTATTCTACTATTATTCTGTATGTTTAATATTTTTGTTGCTAACTAGTGACTTTATTAATTCTTTTATTAAGTAAGTGAACAGACTGTTTTATTAGTTTGTATAACGATATTAATTAGCATTAGCACGATTAGCGGCACATGTATTTAAATGTGCTCTACAGAACCAGTAAAATCAGAAGATGGATAAAATCCATCTCCAACTATGGAATAATATAGTTTGGAGAGATAAAAGGCTTTTTTTTAAATTAAATTAATGGTAGCTGACATTACAGATCAACATTGATTTCTATGTCTAATTTAACAGTTCAATCATTTACATTATTAAATGATTTATTTAATAAACTGTCTTTATTAAACCCAGCATGTTAGTTGTAAAAAAAAGACGAGATTTTAACTTCAAGTCTTGTGTTTTTCTTGTGAAAGTTGTGTAGCATTGTGGACTTTATTTATTACTTTACATACATTAATAATGTACCAGCAACATGTCATATTAATTTATAACATTTTATACTTTTATATTTTATGGTTGTCTTCAGGACAGAAAATATAACAGGATTTAAAAAAAAACAAACATTTTATTTAAATCATACAGCAGAGGTCTGCATCAGACCCTATTGTAGGCTTTACACTAGCAACATACCACCACATTTATCTTCAATTCTTCTTCTACTGGTAATGGATGGCATTTACGGCACAGGCGTATTGCTCCCCCCAACAGGCCGGTTGTATTACTACATTGAATGCTCTCTGCCTCTCCTGTCCACATTGCTAACCCGCCACTGTGGCATGTGAGCTGATCAAATTTACCTGCCACTTCATAAATTTACCCACATTCGGCCAGTGGTGGGTGCTAATTACCCACCCTGCATGTAACCCCCCTCCATCTGCTTCCTGGGCACCGTGAATAGGGTGACCCACTGCTGTGTGTATTCACTAGCGTGTGTTTGACTGCATGGATGGGTTCAGTGTAGAGGTCAAACTCCTCACAGTAGGTCAATAGTTCACTTTCACTTTCACATACAACTTGGTGATCTGTTTGTTGTGGGTTTTTTTTATACAGAGGAGACCACAAGCAGAAGTTTTATTGGGGCCATAAGGAAATATTACTGCCAGTCTACAAAAACATGTCTGACGCCATGAAGAAACACCCCGAAGTAGACGTCCTGATTAGCTTTGCCTCTCTCCGGTCTGCCTTTGACAGCACTATGGAGACGTTACAGTACCCACAGGTGTGCATGCCAGGCTAATAGAACACTTGCATGCCTTGATTTAGCAGTTTATTATGCTAGTAATATTAATGCACTATTACCCTGAACAATAGATACTGGTGTACTGACATCTAGATTTTTGTGTGACTTTCAGATTCACACTATTGCTATTATAGCTGAGGGAATCCCTGAAGCTCTGACTCGGAAGATCATCAAGAAAGCAGATGAGCAGGGTGTCACCATCATCGGGCCGGCAACGGTATGCAACCAACACCGATCTTTATGTATATCATCAACTCACTGGTTCAAATAATCAATTAATTATATTGAAATATATTCTGAGTGTAAGGGTTCTGGTTAGATTGAAGGTGTGTTTGTGTGTTTTAGGTTGGTGGAATAAAGCCCGGGTGTTTTAAGATCGGTAATACAGGTGGAATGCTTGACAACATCCTAGCATCGAAGCTGTACAGGCCAGGCAGCGTAGCCTACGTGTCCCGCTCTGGGGGAATGTCCAACGAGCTCAACAACATTATCTCCCGCACCACTGACGGAGTGTACGAGGGTGTAGCCATCGGAGGAGATAGGTGAGTGTAGGAAGAACCATTTATTTGTCACATATACATCACTTTTTCCCCTTCTTCCTAAGAACCTATGATATGGGGACCCATGGAGAAGATAGGGTTGAGGTTCTTGCTCAAGTGCCCAGGGTTGGGATTGTAAAGTTAGTGTCAGCTTAGCAATGCTGGGGTTTAAACCGCTAAACTTTTGAGCAGTAAACACCTTAAGTGTTAAGCCACGGCTGGTCAGACAGGTGACAGAATAAAGGAAAACTGACAAGGGTCTTAGTAAAGTTTTGGACCACCAGATGTGATCAGAAAAGCACTTTATCAACTTTTTGATGAACACTGAACTTTTGAGTATATCCTATTTGTGGATTGTGATTATGGTGTTGGTGGTGATGGTGGTGTGTGCTCTTAAATATGTCAATCCAAAATCTCCCATCAGTATTCAGCTGATTTAAGAGTATGTTACAGTGGGCGTTTAAGAGCATGACTATACACTGAAGAGCCACCGGTCTGAAAAAAACTGGTGCACCAGTCTAATATTTGGTAGGTCCCCCACAGGGCTTGCGGAAGTATACTATAGGCAATGAACACCGTACGTCCTGCAGAACGGTCCAAAATTCTGTTGTATTATGAGGTATATATTCGTATTTCTGTAGTCCACAGCATGTTCGATCCCAGATGTGATTAATAATGTTGAGATCTGATGACTTGGGTGGGAACATCAAAACGTCATAAGTGTGGCATCTCTAGATGTGTGTGCATTGTCCTGGTAGAAGAGGCCAAAACCAATAAGAATAAATGCAGGACATGAACTGGTGTAACTGGTCAGAAAGGAGACACTCATAGTGTTCACCTGTCAGAGATGTTTATAGGTGTACCAGGGGTCCCAAGGAATGCCAAGTAAATAAATCCTTGTTCCTTTTTTTTATTTTTTTTATTTTGGCACTTCAGTGTACATGCATGTACGTCTGTAATATTTTACATTTACAGCATTTGGCAGACGCTTTTATCCAGAGCGACTTATACAGTTACTAGTATTAAAGGTGGGACAATGTAGTGTTAGGAGTCTTGCCCAAGGACTCTTATTGGTGTAGCACAGACTGGCTGCCCAGACCGGGAATTAAACCCGGGTCTCTCACATAGGAGCCAATGATGTTACCACTGTACCACGCCAACCACTGTCTGTAGTTGTGTATATTTTTAAATGTGTGTGTACTCTTGGGTTATACTGTTTGGGGTTTATTCTGCAGGTACCCGGGTTCAGTATTCACAGATCATGTGTTGAGGTATCAGGACACACCAGATGTGAAGATGATCGTTGTGCTTGGAGAGGTAAGAGTACATCACATGCGTATTTCCTATAGCTCTGCTCTTCAGTTGTGTTATAACTGTAAAAGCTTTTATTGATTTATGTCCACACCCATTACTCTCTCTCTCTGTGTAGATTGGAGGTACAGAGGAGTATAAGATCTGTCAGGGCATTAAAGAGGGAAGGATCACTAAGCCTGTGGTTTGCTGGTGCATCGGCACTTGTGCGACCATGTTTTCCTCCGAGGTGTGTATAACAAGCAGATTAGCACTACTGACTTGTCTTATTTCATTATAATCATTTTGCTTCGTTTTGTAAATTATATTGGCTGAAAGGATTATGAAAGAAATATCATTTGGCTCATTTGTGAACACAGGTGCAGTTCGGCCATGCCGGCGCATGTGCAAACCAAGCCTCTGAGACGGCGGTGGCCAAGAACAAGGCCCTCCAAGAAGCAGGAGCTTTTGTCCCCAAGAGCTTTGATGAGCTGGGAGAGGTCATAAAGTAAGAGCGAACATAAATCTACCGGATTCAACCTTGATATGATCAGGGTATCTGATTGATTAATTAGATGCAACGGAATGATGTATATTGTGTTTTCTAGATCCGTGTACGATGACTTGGTGAACCGTGGAGTGACCGTGCCAGCTAAAGAGGTTCCCCCTCCTACGGTGCCAATGGACTATTCTTGGGCAAGAGTGAGTCCAGACTTGTTAATATACATTTTAGATTCCGTTATCGTATTCTAGATACGTGATATACACTGAAGTACCAGGAAAAAGTGGTACAGACAAGCTTATGCAAAATGCATAGGCTGGTGGTGGCTTTATAATGGTATGGGGTTTGTTTAGTTGGCATTTCATGGGACCCCTGGTACATCTACAAACGTCTCTGACATGTGAACACTGTGTGCCTCCTTTTACACCCAAGTTACACCCGCTCATGTCCTGCAATCCTGCTGATGGTTTTGGCATCTTCGAAAAGGACAATGCACCACCACACATGTCTAGAGACACCATATTATGGATAGAGGTTCACTCATCTGAGTTTGGGGGTTTGCCACCGAAGTCACTACATACGGAGCCGGCCCAAAGCAAACTTGAATTACGCGGCCGCTTAGGGCCCCAACGCCACCAGGGGGCCCCCAAGAGCACTAAGATGTCATGATATAAAATATATATTTTTTAAAAAATAACATTGAATAATAAAAAGAAATGGTATTACATATTTAATTTCATGATTATAATTTATAAAATACCTGGAGTACCCGGAGGAAACCCACGCTAGCACAGTCCCGGGCCGGGAATAGAACCTGGATCGTCTTCAGCTTATGTTTTTTGTTTGTATGTCTCCATGCAAGTCCTAGACCTATTTGTCTCTGTCTCTCTGCAGGAACTTGGTCTGATCCGTAAGCCAGCATCGTTTATGACCAGTATCTGTGATGAACGAGGACAGGAGCTGATCTATGCTGGGATGCCCATAACAGAGGTCTTCAAGTCAGAGATAGGTCTTGGGGGGACCTTGGGCCTTCTGTGGTTCCAGAGAAGGTACAAATACCCAGAGTGTTATGGCTTGAATTTGTGTTGTAGTGTAAAAAGAGCTTATTTTCTTGCCTATATTGCAGTTAAAGTGAAGAAATCTGTGTGTGTTTGACAGGTTACCCCGATACGCATGTCAGTTCATAGAGATGTGTTTGATGGTGACCGCGGATCACGGCCCTGCCGTTTCTGGAGCTCATAACACCATTGTGTGTGCTCGAGCAGGGAAAGACCTCATCTCAAGCCTCACGTCTGGTCTTCTTACCATTGTAAGACTGGATACTTTACTTTACTTTACTTTCGTTCACTTTTGTTCACTTTCACTTTCACTTTCGTTCACTTTACTAATATTACTTTAGATCTTAGGAGGCTACATTTGCTACATTTGTATTGTGTGTGTGTGTGTGTGTGTGTGTGTGTGTGTGTGTGTGTGTGTGTGTGTTTAGGGGGACCGGTTTGGTGGGGCTCTGGACGCCGCCGCTAAGCAGTTCAGCAAGGCTTTCGACAGCGGCATGCTGCCCATGGAGTTTGTCAACAAGATGAAGAAAGATGGCAGACTGATCATGGGCATTGGGCACAGAGTCAAATCTGTAAGTAAACACAATGTAGGGAATGAGTCAACCAGTTACACCTGATTTTGTAGCAGTCATGTCTGCTGTCATGGTCTCATTCAGTCATTTGTCAATCCATCTTCAGTAAGCACTTTATCCTGGAATCTGGTGGTTATACTGGGAATGCTGGGAAGCAGGTCTTATAAGGGACTCCAATCCAGTCGTGTAAATTACTAATAAATTTCAGATTTTTTTTGCAACAAGTAATTTTTTTAATAGTAGCAAAGTGTATACTTTGTATACTTTACTTTGTATATATTGTAAAGTAAATTATGTGAAAATATCTTAAAAAGATTTATTAGATAAATGTGCAGATATCTATGAGATTATTATAAATTAAATATAAATTATCCAGCCTTTTTTGATGATTTAACTTACTTAAAAATTTAAATTCTGTAACAGACATCTAGTAGTAATTTATACAATAAATTATTTGATTTATTGTAATCTTAAAATAGGAAATAATACAAGAATTATATTATTTTAAAGACAATAAGATGTCATTTTTTTGTGTGTGTAATAAGTTTTCATGTTTATTAGAATCCCATGATGAACCCATATTGTGTAGACTCATTTCCAACCAGCATTTAATCTACATAGTCCTACACTAGTCTGTGGCGTAGTTTATCAGCTACACTAAGAATAAATGTTACGTTAAATTAAATATGCTTTTTTATAACCTGATCCCATAACATGATCATGTAAGTTTGGTAGATTAATGACTGTTATAAAAATCATGAAGGTTTTTAACGCTTATTTAAATATGATTGTCCAGCTTCAGTTTACCATAAACTTAAACCTTTTACCAATTTCATTATTGTGTGTTGAAGAAGTCTTAAAATTCATCTTTATGAGGAAGAAACCTTGAGAGGAACCAGACAGAAAAGGGATCCTATCCTCTTGTGGGTGACACTGAGTAGAAGCAACATGACTCTTTATAATATACAGACATTGAGAAAAGGAAAGACGAGCAGTATGAAATGTTAAAACAAATACACAGTGTTGGAAATGATCATGTGAGTAGAAGTCCTAAAAAGAGTATAAGAGTCTTAAACATCATCTTGTACTGTTTTTGTCTTTCAGATCAATAATCCTGACATGAGAGTTCAGATCCTAAAGGACTTTGTGAAGCAGCACTTTCCTTCTACCCAGCTTCTTGATTACGCTTTGGACGTGGAAAAAATCACCACCTCCAAGGTACAATGCTGATGTGTGAATGTATTTGCCTGTTAGAATCCTCCTAAAACTCCTGATTGTGTAAATTGCACTACTGAGTGATGCATGTCTTTCTGTCCCCCTCAGAAACCCAACCTTATTCTGAACGTGGACGGCTTTATCGGTGTAGCCTTTGTGGATCTGCTGCGAACGTGTGGAGGCTTTACACGGTCAGTATAACAGCGGTACGCGTTTACTAAGAGCAGTCTTTCTTGCTTGATGCTACGTTCTCTCACTTTCTCTTTTCAGGGACGAGGCAGACGAGTTTGTAGAGGTCGGAGCACTGAATGGGATTTTCGTCTTGGGACGCAGCATGGGCTTTATTGGTCAGTGGCTTTATCAATGATCGTCAACATGAAAATAAGCAAAAAATTAATACATAAGCAAAATATACGGCAAATTATATCTTGATGTATCTTAAACATTAACGGGATACTGTATAGTTTTATTCCATCACAATTTATATATGTAAAATATTTTTTTTTCTTCAGTATTGCAAAGCACTGGCACTGACCAGAATTCATATGTGGTTAAGAGTTATACATATACTACGGCTGTCAAACGATAAAAATTTTTTAATCGCGATTAATCTCAGAATTTCATATAGTTAATCGCAATTAATCGCATTTTTTAAATCTATGTAAATGAATAAGGCTTTAAAGTGAAAT
>JAOVVF010000025.1:23068118-23079464 GCA_028565595.1 Duopalatinus emarginatus
TACAGTTAAACAGCTGTAACTGCTGTTCGTAGTTACTAAGTGAGTTATGCAGATCACAGTTTTTACTATATTAACATACTAGAACAAATGTATTAAATAAACCTGTGATTTGAATGGCAGCCGAAACTAATGTAAGATCAGCTGTTAATTTTTTTTATTGATATCACCCAACCAATCAGATGCTGTGGTATAGCACAGTGAATGCTGAATAATCAGACTAAACTTTACCAACTCCTTACTGCGACGAGACTTAAACGCAGCATTATATGCAGTCTTCAGTAGTTCCAATATTGGAACAAAGACAAATGCCAACACTTCATGTATACTTTTTCCTTTTCTCTCAGGTAAATCAATCTGGGAGCTGGTGGCGGAGCAGTTTGAGGATTTGTTGGTCAGGATCCTGCTGCTAGCCGCCTGCATCTCTTTTGTAAGCAAATTCAAAATGTCTATAAACTATAAAGAATGGCAACAATATATACTAAGTGGGATGTATCCAAATTCAAACCAGCAACCCGCACGCTTCCCCCCGCTTTCAGAACACGACCTAATTTTACATGTCCTTTACAGGATGTAAAGAAAAGAAAGGGACTATTGTTACAAGCGAGGTGCCAAATGTGGGTGTGTAGGTCACTTAAAAGGAAGCAGGACTTCATACTGAGACACAGATAGACATAGTTAACACTGATTTAAAAAGCAGGGGCACATTTGTCGCATGCCCAAACCTCTCTGTCCATCAAAAAGTGACCTCTTCACCCTTTAGCCCTGAGCAATGCATTGTGGGTAAACTGCATGTTCAGAGGTGTGATGTATGGCAGACATATTAGACTTCATAGGGGATAAGGTTTCACATACACTACATGCCCTGTCTAACATATCTGATCTATCTATCTATCTATCTATCTATCTATCTATCTAGTCTATAGGAATCTGTAGGATTTTGTATGTAATCTATTCTTAAGTCAGCTAGCATGATTGTTTCCTGCTATTGGTGTACATCAATGTATTTGCAATTTGTATATCATACAGTAATTACTGCCAACCACAGTCTTAGGTTATAATGATCTTTTATGATGCCCCGTAATGACTCTGCCACCTCTAATTTGTTTTGAAGTGTCATCATGGGGGTGACTATGCAACAATCATTCCCCTCTCTGCCAGAACAGCTGTCATTATGGCCTTAAACGGCTGGAGACAGAAAGACAGGAGAGGAAAAGAGAGGGAGGGGGGGAATTGTTGTTGGGGTAAAGAAAAAAAGGAGATCATTATTTAAAGCCGGGCCGAGGAACAGGACCCGTGCACAAAAGGTCAGGGATGGAAGATACGAGGATTACTGGGTAGAGAGACAGAGATAGAAACACAAAAAGAGCAAAGGAGAGCAGGAATGTCGGCGAGCTGGTGTTAATGTGTCATAACGCAAGTGCTGTGTGCGAGAGATTCAGGAGGAAGACACAATGAACCGAGGCAGCTGTTCTCACGCCATCTCTCCATCACAGAAACACAGAGAGAAAGAAAGGGGGGAATTAGTAGAGGCGATCCGATGCAGGATAGGTACATAGTGTGAACAGACCATGGAGCCGAGTAGACAGGAAAGATATATGAATAATGATTGTGATACGGTATTGTGAGTTTTCAGGACTGAACGTCTTCACACACACACACACACACACACACACACACACACACACACACACACACACACACACACAAACATCATCACTGTTATGATCTTGTTCTGATCCTCAGATTCTGGCCTGGTTCGAGGAGGGTGAGGAAACTGTAACCGCCTTCGTCGAGCCTTTTGTCATTCTGCTCATTCTGATTGCCAATGCTGTGGTTGGAGTTTGGCAGGTAAGGACACACAAACAGTCTGACACCCCCTTTCCCCACAAACACACACACACAAAAACACAACTGGGTAAGTGTGAAAGGACCTGGCAGTGTGGATGTGATAAAACTTAAATGCATGCATCCAAAGGATTATTTTTCCTGGCTGCTCCTGTTCTTGGTCTCGAAATTTGATCTAGTACAGGTTTACGCCAAATGCCCTTTAGGGCCAACACTACAAGTGTTCTGTACACTCCAGTGGCTCGGTTGAGCAGAGGGTTAGGCACCCTTGCTTGAGGGCCCAAAGGTGGCAGCCTGTTGGTGCCAGGGCTCAACCCCCTAACCATCCAATCAGCAACCCGAAACTCCTATTGAGTTTAAATGAAAGAGGTAGAAGTCACCTAAATATAGTATTGGGGCAGCCATAGGCTTGTGGTTAAGGAACTATCCTTGTGACCGGAAGGTCCCTGGTTTGATCCCCCATACAGACAAGACACAACTGAAGAGCCCTTGAGGGATTCACCTAACCCTCGCAACTGCTCTCTGCTGGTGGTCGTGTATAGGACTGCCCTATGCTCCGGGCAAGTGTGTTCACTGCTCCCTAGTGTGTGAGTTTCACTGCAAGGATTGGTTAAATGCTAAGGTCAAATCACTCTGTGTGTACAAGCACAGCGGACAACAGGTGGTTCATTCTGCATCATTACGGTTCAAGCCAACTTGATCATTAGTAAAAAAAATAATAATAATCTAATATAAAGAAATAGGCCTTCAAAACATTGTAAAATGTCTCAGTGGATTATTAATGTTCTGTGGCTGCTTTTCAGCATTTTCTAGCCTGGTTGCCTCGGCCAGGAGGTTAATATTTGGCCATAGATCAATCAAATATATAGTGGAGGCAATTCAACACAGATATAAGAGCAGGATTGTAAAATTGCATCAATGGCAGCCTCACTTGTCATATATTTCAAAACACATGGTTTGGCTTTGGGCACAACCATAAGAACATGAAGGACCTTAAAATGTTCTGCGTGAAGATTTATTTTCACAATAGGGCCAAGGACTATATATGTCCAGTGACTGGAAAGGCGATGCTGTATCTTTTTGTGGTGCAATGGTCAAAAGTTAATCCCAGTAAATCCTGAAGTCTTGTAATAACGTAGCCTTATGGCAACGGTACAGAAGGCTGGTCAGATTTCAGCAAGCATCATATGGACACAACAGGTTTCACCAAGCATCATATGGACACAACCAGTGGAAAGTATGCATGACGTGGGAAGAAGGGATCTGAGCTGTAAACAGAGGGGGTGAAAAAATAGGATCTGACTTTGGATGAATTCTTCCTTCCTCAGGAGCGCAATGCAGAGAGCGCCATTGAGGCTCTTAAGGAGTATGAGCCAGAGATGGGCAAGGTGTACCGGGCTGACAGGAAGAGCGTGCAGAGGATCAAGGCCAGAGAGATTGTCCCTGGAGACATTGTGGAAGTCTCAGGTACACACGTACACATATATCACTCGCTTCATCGAATAAAACACCAGAAAAGATTACTAATATGGCTACCTATAATACTAGTGTTGAACTATTGTTGTGTAGTAATCAGCATAAGCGTGTGTGTGTCTGGACAAGGCAATAAAAAGAAGGAAAGAAAGCCAGACAGAGAGGGAGAGGGAGGGAATAAAGGGATCAGAGAAGGTTAAGAGGTTTCATCAAGAGCACAAAGAAAAGCTGGTGTATAAATATGGCCCAGCACCTGTCTTCCACTTGCCCCCATCTCAATCCTGCTCTGTCTCTCCCTTTATCCCTCTCTCCTTCTCTTTCATTCTCCCACCTGTTCACTCCTTATCAGTCCTTTCTGTGGCTTCATGCCAACACAGTGTGTTCTTGTGCTCTGTCTATATCCTGTCCTTATGTCGACTCTCAGAAGTATCAATATTTTCCAATAAATCCCCAACGTATGCATTTATTTTATATAACTAGACTTATACTTTGTATAAGTATGCAACTTGTAAATATAAGAGACTATTATTATTATTATTATTATTATTATTATTATTTATTGGAATATGATGCCTGAAATTGTTCATCTGGACATAAGATAAAATTAAATAAAATAAATATTAAAATAAATAATAAAATTAAAAATAGCAGGAAACAGTCATGCTAGCTGACTTAACAATAGACTACATACAAAAACCTACAGATTCTTATAGAGACTTAAATAGATAGATAGATAGATAGATAGATAGATAGATAGATAGATAGATAGATAGATAGATAATTTAATTAAAAAAACAGAAATGCTTTAAAATATTTTATGTCCAGGTAAAGTTTAAATAGTAAAAAGATCATATTATTATTATTATTATTATTGTTATTATTATTATTATAAGTAGCAGTAGTATAAGTAGTAGTTATAGAAGTAGTAGTAGTAGTAGAATAAGTAGTGGTAGTGGGACAGCCGTGGCCTAATGGTTAAGAAACTGGTCTTGTGACCGGAATCCCCGCTCAGGGCAAGACACGACTGAGGTGCCCTTGAGCAAGGCACCTAACTCCCCCAACTGCTCCCCGGGCGCTGTTGTTTGGGGCTGCCACCTACTCCAGGCAAGTGTGTACACTGCCCCCTAGTGTTCACTGATGTGTGTGTGTTTTACTGTACGGATGGGTTAAATGCGGCGGTCACATTCCTTTGTGTGCAAGCACAGTAAGCGAATAGTTCTCTTTCATGTTTAGTATAAGTAGTAGTACTGGTAGAAGTATAAGTAGTATAAGTAGTATAAGTAGTAGTAGTAGTAGTGTTAATGTTTGTGTGCGTGTTTTCTCTTTCCTGCAGTCGGTGATAAAGTCCCCGCTGATATCAGAATCACTTCCATCAAATCCACAACTCTGCGTGTTGACCAGTCCATCCTTACTGGTACAGGCTCCTAGATATACAACAATAAAGACATTATCCATTATAAATTGTTACTGACTGACATTCAGTCAGACATTTACAGATAACATTATTAACCACCAATAAACCCTCCTTACAGGTGAGTCTGTGAGTGTGATTAAGCACACCGAGTCTGTGCCTGACCCCAGAGCTGTCAATCAGGACAAGAAGAACATGCTCTTCTCTGTGAGTCTCTTTTATTTCACTATTCTCTTAAATTATCCTATGCATATGTATCTGCACATCAGTTTATCAGATAACCAAATATCTCTCTCTTAATCCTTTTTAGAGCCTATCGTCTTTATCAACCGTATATTTATTTATTTCTGTGCGTCCTATACAGGGCACCAACATCGCTGCAGGAAAAGCCATCGGTGTAGCTGTGGCCACCGGCGTCTCCACAGAGATAGGAAAGATCCGTGACCAGATGGCAGCCACCGAGCAGGAGAAGACACCACTGCAGCAGAAGTTGGATGAGTTTGGAGAGCAGCTCTCCAAGGTCATCTCGCTCATCTGTGTGGCCGTGTGGCTCATCAACATTGGACACTTCAACGATCCCGTGCATGGCGGCTCCTGGTTCCGGGGTGCCATTTACTATTTTAAAATCGCTGTGGCCCTGGCTGTGGCTGCCATCCCTGAGGGTGAGAGACTAACGACTATTACACCATAAACACTGTATGATTTTAATTCAGATCAAACGGTTTTAGCTTTAATAGAAGTGGAAGATACCAGGCAGTTATATAGTTATATTAATGCTTTTTCTAATATATTGTTACTATAGTAGCTAATTGGGAGACTTACGATGGATGGTTCACATAAACAAAGGATTTAGATGATCAGAATGAATACAGGACATTCAGAATGAACTGGTGTAACTTGTCAAAAGTGAGACAGACATATCGTCGACCTGTCAGAGGTGCTTATAGATGCATATAGATGTACCAAACAAATAACACGTCTAATGTAAATAATAGAAATCTGCTATACAGTCTGAATACTGCCTTGTGTGGTGAATTCATGTCTACATTTTTTATGCACTTTGTTAATACATATCATATCTGACTGGGTCTTGGTAGGTCTTCCTGCTGTGATTACTACATGCTTGGCTCTGGGTACACGTCGTATGGCTAAGAAGAATGCCATTGTGCGCTCTCTGCCCTCTGTGGAGACTCTGGGCTGTACCTCAGTCATCTGCTCTGACAAGACCGGTACCCTGACCACCAACCAGATGTGTGTGACCAAGGTGTGTAATAGAAACGAGTGCATAATTTAAAACATACACATGGTAGGTTTGGTATGGTTCAATTGTCAAGTGTAATTAGAGAGAAAAAAAACATATAATAATTGGTTTCTAGGGCCAAAACTTATAATAATTTAGGTTGATTTGGTCTTGTAACAGTTGGAAGTGTTCCCACAGAAGTACTAACCAAAGAATTCTTTAGGGTGATGGACGATATTAGGTTTGACTAGGTTGTGTCTCATTATATGTTGAAAAGAGCTCCATTTTATTCCTTTGGTTGCTTCCGTTAAGGTAGGTCACAATCTTGGCAGACGCACAAACTCTTTGTTTAGTCAATGGTTTTAAGCCATGGCATTAAAACCACCTGCCTAAACATCCACCAGAACAGCTTGGACCTGTCAACACGAGAACTCTACAAGACTTCTGAGGGTATTTGTAGCACCAAGATTTTAGCAACAGGTTCTTCTGTGGATCTTTTGATGGATTGGACAAGACAGGTTCACTGGTTGTCCTTCTTTGTCCTTCCACTGCATACTGAGAATACCCCACAAGTCTGGCTGTTTTGGAGACCCAGTCATCTGGCAATCACAATTTAGAATAAGCTGTTTGGCACTGGCAGAGAAAATTTTTCATAGGTGCAACCCACATACTCATCCAACAAATGCATGTTCCTTACAATTGTGGCAACATTTAACAGAAAAATTAACACAAATGACCTTACTTTTTGTGCTATGTATATAATGCTAACAAGGGTCTAAACTGTGTGTTTAGATGTTCATCATTGAGAAGGTAGAAGGCGACAATGTGGCTCTTGACCAGTATGACATCTCTGGCTCAAAATACACTCCTGAAGGAGAAGTGTAAGTAAACAACCAATTACTAAGAAGCTATATATTCAATTTACCTACACATACAAATATGGAGACTTTTACTTTTTGCAGGACTAAAGGAGGTCTTTCAGTGAAATGTGGTCAGTATGATGGGCTGGTTGAGCTGGCTACCATCTGTGCCCTGTGTAACGACTCCTCTCTGGATTATAACGAGGTCACGACACTTACCAGCATATATTGTCTTTACCGCCTGATTAACATTCATATGAAGAATTTATTAGTATTTGTGTGTATTTGTGGTCTTTACTATAAAATTGTATTGTTTCTCTCTGGTAGTCTAAAGGAATCTATGAGAAGGTTGGTGAAGCCACTGAGACTGCACTCTGCTGCCTGGTGGAAAAGATGAACGTGTTCAACACTGAGGTCCGTAGCCTGTCCAAGGTGGAGAGAGCCAATGCCTGCTGCAGTGTACGTATGATTACTATTCTATCATATTAAAAGAATGCTCGCATAGTAAAGGTTACTCAAGGGTTCTTCAAAGAGTTCTTCTAACTTTGTATGACTTTCTTCACTAGGTTATTAAGCAGCTAATGAAGAAAGAGTTCACACTGGAGTTTTCCCGTGACAGGAAGTCCATGTCAGTCTTCTGCTCTCCTGCCAAAGCCTCCAAGGCGTCTCTCGGCAATAAGATGTTTGTCAAGGTTGGTGCACCTTTTGACAGAGATTTCCGGTCGAAATATCAAGAAGCAATTTATTCACCTTCTTTTAACCAATCTTCATGCAGGGTGCTCCTGAGGGTGTGATTGACAGATGTGCGTATGTGCGTGTGGGAACTACACGCGTACCCCTGACTGGCCCTGTGAAAGACAAGATCATGGCTGTGATTAAGGAATGGGGAACTGGCCGAGACACCCTTCGCTGCCTGGCCCTGGCCACTCGGGACTCTCCGCTCAGAAAGGAGGAGATGAACCTGGAGGATTCTACCAAGTTTGCTGAATATGAGGTGAGTAGATGGACATCCAGGTCCTAAAAATAGGACAGAATCTGATGAAACATCTCCATTTGTTATGTTATGCATGTTGTTATGACCCTACCGAAAGCTAGAACCGCTCCAAAAGACCCTTGAGACCCTTACATTGAGGAGTATGTTAAGTTCCAAGCTCCACAAACCTCACCATGGTTTTCTGTGCTCCTCAGACTGATCTCACCTTTGTTGGTTGCGTTGGCATGCTGGATCCCCCTCGCAAAGAGGTCATGGGCTCCATCCAGCTGTGCAAAGCTGCTGGCATCCGGGTCATTATGATTACTGGTAAGAGGCATCACTTCCAACATTCAACATTTGTACTATTTCTCACACAGTTATCTACATGACCACGTCTTCTCCCTGTCTCACAGGTGATAACAAGGGCACTGCTGTGGCCATCTGCCGTCGCATCGGCATCTTCGGAGAGGATGAAGACGTCACCGGGCGTGCTTTTACAGGACGTGAGTTTGACGACCTGCCCCTGACACAGCAGAGAGAGGCGGTACGCAAGGCCTGCTGCTACGCTCGTGTCGAGCCTTCTCACAAGAGCAAGATTGTGGAATTCCTGCAGAGTTATGATGAAATCACGGCCATGGTGAGAGGATTACAAACCTCTGCAAGAGACCTTTACTAGGATCCGATTACAATATATTCATATATATTTATATATTCATATTAATGCCCTTCAACAGACTGGTGATGGTGTGAATGATGCCCCTGCCCTGAAGAAGGCAGAGATTGGTATTGCCATGGGCTCTGGCACAGCCGTTGCCAAGTCAGCCTCAGAGATGGTCCTGGCCGATGACAACTTCTCTTCTATCGTGTCTGCTGTCGAGGAAGGCAGAGCCATCTACAACAACATGAAGCAGTTCATCCGCTACCTCATTTCCTCCAACGTGGGCGAGGTCGTCTGGTGAGCATCTCATTTCTCACTCCGAACTCAACACAAACAATTCCTATGTTTTCTCAAGAATACATTCAGGACAAAACTTTTTACCCTATGGGAATATAAACCTCCTATTTTCTCTTTCTCTTTTAGTATCTTCTTGACTGCTGCTCTTGGTCTGCCTGAGGCCCTGATCCCAGTGCAGTTGTTGTGGGTGAATCTGGTCACTGATGGTCTTCCTGCTACCGCTCTGGGTTTTAACCCCCCTGACCTGGATATCATGGGAAAGGCTCCTCGATCTCCCAAAGAACCACTAATTTCTGGCTGGCTCTTCTTCAGATACCTGGCCATCGGAGGTACATTAAAGCAATTACCATTATTATACAGATAATGGTTTGACCAGACAATCAAATCAGATCAGAAAACAAATCTGACATGCATTTGATCTTTTCTTAAACTTAGCCTCAAAAAATTCACACCGTTACAGCCTATCAGTTGCTAGTGCACAACCTTATCCACTGAGCAAGCTCTCATTAATAAGGAATCCTATCTCCATGTTTTCCTAAAGGTTATGTTGGAGCTGCAACCGTAGCTGCTGCTGCATGGTGGTTCCTTTACTGTGAGGATGGCCCAATGGTGACCTTCTACCAGCTGGTGAGTCCGGCCCCTGTATAGCTAACTACCACAAACAGTATTTCCTCAAGTAGCTCTTAACAGCAAAAAGCATTGCTTGCACTGCCCCATAGTAGTGAGTTGAGCACGTACCCCTTCAACAGTGCTCACTCGATGGCCTTGTGTTCCTCAGACCCATTTCATGCAGTGCACTGAAGATAACGAGGACTTCGCCGACATCATTTGCGAGGTGTTCGAGTCTTCTCCTCCCATGACCATGGCCCTGTCTGTACTGGTCACCATTGAGATGTGCAACGCCCTCAACAGGTTAGATGGAAACAAGATGCTGAAATGTATAAGCATTACTAGCATCAGGAACCTGTGCTTTACTACCTTGGTATCTTGACAGTTGTTCAGGTCTAGCATCGTGCATAACTTTTGTTTGTGTGCACAGCTTGTCAGAGAATCAGTCCCTGGTGCGTATGCCTCCCTGGAGCAACCTCTGGCTGGTGGCTGCCATGTCCCTGTCCATGTCCCTGCACTTTATGATCATCTATGTCGATCCTCTGCCTGTAAGTCCTACTGCCAATTCGTTCCCTCCAAATTTAACAATTGTACTTCTAGGTTTCGAACCTTTTCTCGATTGCTCGATTACAGATGATTTTCAAGTTGACTCATCTGACTCTGGATCAGTGGATCGTGGTGCTGAAGCTCTCTCTCCCCGTCATCCTCATCGATGAGGTGCTCAAGTACATCGCTCGTACCTACTTGGAACGTAAGTGAAAGCGTACACGTAACGTACACGTACACGTACACGTATATGGAACATTTATATTATAACAATGTTTGATTCTTGATTTAATCAACACTTTTAATTGTTTATGGTTTAAAGATTCTGTAACAATTTCCCTAATCAGACTAAATGGTAAAAAAAAGAAGATAATTTTCTAGTGTGCTCTTGTCCCACCTTTAAAACAGTTTTACCCTGAATAATCCTCTTCCACTTTTCCTCACCTCAACTACCTCACCTTCATTTCTTCCCTCCATCCCTTCTCCTCTCACCTCCTTCACCATTTTATTCCAGCCTAATCCTGTTCCCTTCACAATTCCTGTAACAAACCGAGGTATCCCACAATCCTCCCTGTCCTTTTCTTAAGCTTACGATATGTCTTTGTGTTCCTGTGTGCCAAAATAAGCTGCTATGTGAGTACTTTTGTTAGTGTTGTGTGTTGTACCGACGTATTATTTCAGTACAGTGGTGTCATTAATGTTGCACTGAGTCTGGCTTATGTCCTGGAAATCATATCCAGCATACAAAAGGATATGAGAGTGTGTTTTGAGTGAACATATGAATGGCTTAGGCTCCTAATATAAGATTTTAGTTTAGAGCTATAAATTATTTCCATTTGCATGGAGTACCAAAAAGCATATGGCGATTAAATAACTTGGCGCTTACATGAACATGGCTGTGGATGCTGGTGATTGTAGTGATCACTGGCTCTGAACTACACCTCCTTTAAACTTGGTGTCTAATATCTGATATATCTTTTGCCTCTTTAGAGAAGGAAGAGAACCTGGTGTCTAAGAAATGGGACTAAGTGAAGAAAGCTGACAATGTGAAAGAACTGGCTTTAAAGAACGAGCACAATTAACCGTCACAAACAGGAACTACAACAAAACATTCAAGCAACTAACAGTGAACAATACCGGAAAATACAAAAAAAAGGGAAGAAAAGAAAGGAAATGTATAAAACACACAATGTTCTGTTTATATGAATGTGATCTAAGTTTATGTATTTAAATAAATAACATTATAACCATCTAACTAATATTTTAAGGATTCTATTCCTAAAAAAATAAAAATATATTTCTTAATAAAGATATATATTTAAAAAAAAACATATTTGCTCTGTTTTTTCAAGTGGTATATATATATTTACATTTACGGCATTTGGCAGACGCTCTTATCCAGAGCGACTTACAAGGTTACTGGTATTACAGGTA
>JAOVVF010000025.1:23083914-23095285 GCA_028565595.1 Duopalatinus emarginatus
GCGCAAAAAAAACAAAAGTTTTTACCCTCAAATGTACTCAAGTATCAAAAGTAAAAGTATTATGATTTACTATGGCTCTAATGTCTTGTTTTTGTAACACAACTTTTGATTATTGACTCATTTTGGGCAAAAAAATTTAACTTTTGCTCCACAAATATTTCAATACAATGTCATCAATTAGTCTGACACGGAGGTCTATTAAAAGTATCATAAAGCATAAAACACTGAAGGCAAACTTTGTCCGTTAGGTAGAACCAAATGACTGGGAAATTATGTTTTGCGAACAAGCAGGTTTGGTTTAAGGTGTATTGGCAAGTTAGTTACAATTCTATATAGAACCTTTCTGAAACTGTTAAAGAACCATTTTGTTTACTAAAGAACCCTTGAAGAACTGTTTTTAAGATTAAAAAAACATAACATTATACATAATATTTTATATAAATACGTATTGTTTTCCATTTGAGTAGATTTTAACATGCATCGACGCTGCTGCACTGACTGGATAACTGTGAAACCCGACCCACGTTTAACAAAATGCGTGCTGTAACCTGATTGGTGGGATTACATGCTTCTTTCATTTTGAAATGTTACATTTATTATGCACATAAAAATACTCCAGTAATGTACAGATACACAAAAAACGACTGTAACTAAATAACAGTATTGACTTATATTTACGTCGTTACTGTCCACCACTGCTTTTGTTACATATTATCCACTGCATACAGCTGTTTTGGAGATGCTCTGACTCAGTCATCTAGACATTAAAACCTGGTTCTTGTTAAAGTCACTCAGATCCTTACGCGTGTCAATTTTTCCTGCATATCTACATATTTACTTTGAGAACTGACTGTTTACTTTCTGTCTAATATATTGCACCATGTGGACGAGTACAACTGTAACAATATAATCTGGGTGTGAAGGCTAGCATGTCTACTCCGATTATACAAAAGATTCACACACACACACACACACACACACACAAACTGCATCTGAACATGGCACGAAATGTTTTGGCAAATGATGTTAATGTTGTGGCTAAACAATGTATACGATCCAGATTTACAGAAAATTATGCAAAATTTAGGGGAAAATATTTTATTATTAAATATACTGCTGCAATTTTGATCACGCTCTGGCTTTAAACTTTTCAAGCAAAATTCAAACCTAGGAATTGGAGAGTACGTTCAGACATTCAGGTGGATGTGATAACTTGCTCCACATGCAAATACGCAAGCAAATAAGCCAGCTCCTAATACCTTCTCATGGTTCTGGGTCTTGCAATCCCTCTGCAGATGTGACAGTGCCACCCGGAGGCCCTGAAGCTCAGTGCGACTTTCCTGCAGTTCTCTGTCCAACTAGAAAATCACACACACACAATGAACATATTTCTCGTTCTCTTCGTCCTTGCTTTTATTTCAATACACTAAAATACAGCAAAACCATTAAAATTAAAATACATACAGCTACATGTGTGTTTTGTCCACATAATATTGGACTACAATTCTGATGTCAATCTCTAGGCACAACACGTCACACATTTAGCCTTTGTTTTTTAAACCTGCGACACATATCGTACCGTGTTCTGACTTTAACACACTCACACAAACCTTTTCTTTTTCGCCTTGGATGCGGTCGGTCTCTGTCTTAAGGCTGGAAAGCTGGACTGAGGAATACAAACACACACACATACATATATGCCTTATACACACACACACCCACAACACCTTATGACCTACCCACCACTGTTTATTCCTATTTTTACATAGATGCATTCGACTCACCCTCCAGGACCTCTGAAAGAGCAAAGAAAAAGCAACAAGTTATAATCAGCACCAAGACAGGAAAAAAAACACCTGATTAGCAGAAGGCATCAGAAACCAATAAAAAAAAATACTGACCGCTTTCTTCTGTTCGCATCTCCAGCTGTTCCCTCAGGTTCACAATTTCGATACGCAGCCTCTCTTCCGTGTGTGTTCCCTACACAGACAGAGTAAAATTATCTTACGCACACACACACACACACATCATTGGCATACGCATAAGAAGTGTGAGTCTTACCTGTACAGTAAACAACTCTGGGTGTTCATCTCCAGGTGTGGTTTCTTCTGCGTCTCCGCCTTTCAACCTGGACAGCTCGCTACACACTCTTCTCTGAGACAGAGACAGCTCTTTCTGTAGGACCAGAGGTTCAGTTTCACTACAAATTGGCCCAAGTTACACAGATACATAAGTATGCTAAAAATTTTTCTAAGCCAGTCTGGAGAAATTGATAGAAGCTTTCAAATTTTGCTCACGGTTTCACGCGTCCTTACTCACCAATCTGCTCTGTACGGCATTCTGTGATTGGCTGAAAGATTTCTGCAGCTCCTGGAGGAGACTCTCAGAGGTCTGCACTTGAGACTGGAGCACTGCCACCTGTGTTTCACACACACACACACAAACGTATATGTTGGTTTCACTAGTCATATCAAGACTTTCCATAGACATAATGATTGATAAATGTCGCTAATTAAAGCTATGCCTAACCTGAACCTTAACCTCAGTAACCAAAAGAAAGACTTTGGGCTCTTCTAGTTTTTGGAATAAAACGCCTTTTATCCTGACACTTCACCAAAGATCTGACAGCATATGTAGAGTTTCTGGCATTTGTCCTGACATCACATAAACCCATATACACACTTCTGTCCAATAAAGCCGTGTTTACACTATGCGATGAGGCTGTGTCTGCTCTGGCTGGCTCCAGCAGATTTTTCATCCGTCAGGGTCGACAGCTAAGGAGAGAATCGGGTGGTGCGTGAAGGACGCAGACTCAGATTTTTGTCCTCGTAATCGCATTTGATCTTTCTGACCTATTCTATTCTGAGCACAACCTAGTAGGGTCTCGACGGGTCTCGTCAATAGCTGGCGATAACTGAGCAGGAAAAGTAAACAGATAAAGGAAAGTGGATAAAGGAAAACAGCCACGTGTTTATGCGCACAATGGACCTCTACAAAACAGGACAAGTCGACCGAGTTTTAAGGTGGAACACAAACTCGTACAAGTAGACAACATCTGTCAGTACATAAAGAACCTTCCAGAATGCTCTGCGCTACTTGCCTTCAACTCTCTCTGCAGCCTGTACAGACCATGATGACTCACCGTCTTCTCACCCACAGGCTCAACCTAAGGCTGCTATTTACATTTCTTTCATTTTGGGTCAGTGCAAATGCTGGTGCAAACAACGACAGCAACAAGCCGTTGCACTTTTATTATTATTTTGTGTCTCCTAGGTAAGGCAAGGCACCTTAGTGTATGGTCTCTAGTCGTTTAGTGCGTGATGGTCTTTTTTTTTTATTCACCACAATTTCTTTCTTTCTTTTCTGTATAGTCTACTCAAGGCTTAAGCAATACAAACGCAGGCCATGCTAATTACAGATTACATGAAACCTGGCCCAGCATTTCTAACCAGTGAGGTGTCATTTGCAAATGAGCTAAATAATTGAGCTGACTTATTTAGGCGAACGGGTGTAATTTCCAATGTAGGTTAAACGTAATGGTCTCAAAACAACCTAAAGAACTTGTAATTAAAGAAGAGATGTAATGATATTAAACCTTTATATGGAACTATCATACATTGAGCACGAGCCTATGCAAAACACAGAGCAACGCCAACTACGCATGTCATTGTTCAATCAATAAAGAGCTACACATCTATGGAAGCTTCATGATAGTATGGGGTTTGTTTAGCTGCCATTCCATTGGACCCCTGACACATCTACAAATATGTGACAGATAAACTGTGTGCCTGCTTTCTGACCAGGTTCACCTGTTAATGTCCAGCATTCATTCTTATTAGTTTTGGGACTTCAAACAGGACAATATGCCACACACATGGCCAGGGGCGTGCCTAGGCCCTGGCTATGGAGCTTTAACGCATTTCAATGAGAATCGCCCCTAAAAACCAGGTGGATTTCACGTCTCCAACAGTGGGCCAGGAAGCAACTTGAATTCCAAAACTCAGTTCATTGCAGCTCGACAGACATACAGACAGACAGGGGGAGAGAGAGACAGACAGACAGAGAGAGAACAGGAGACAGAGAGAGAAAGAGAGAGAGAATAGGAGAAGGAGAAAGCGCGAGAGAGGGAGAGAGAGAGGAGTCTAGACACGACCCTACTCTATACTAAAACTTCCTGAAATATGTGATCAGAATGTATCTATTATAGGTTCCGCTATTGGCTCAGGTAAATGATTGGAAAATACCTGTTAAAACAGTAACAAGTGAAATGTTAGTGTTAGTTAGTTTTTTTTTTAACACAAAAATGCCCCATGTTCTTGTATGTTTTTGTTAACATCATGGATTTCAGCTTGCTATTTTGAGTGTTAAGTGCTCACATATAAAGTCATCTCATAGTAAATTTACATGTGCAACCAACGTATTCATTTATACAGTTTTAGTAGAATTGTACTTTGCAAGCAAAGCCCC
The DNA here is from genome assembly GCA_028565595.1 of Duopalatinus emarginatus. Lineage (NCBI taxonomy): Eukaryota > Metazoa > Chordata > Actinopteri > Siluriformes > Pimelodidae > Duopalatinus > Duopalatinus emarginatus. The sequence continues at coordinate 23,088,382 of JAOVVF010000025.1, forward strand.
TCATAGTAACATATGAAGCCCTGGGTCTCCTCACAGCCTAGGTACACCCCTGCACATGTCTAGAGACACCAACTTATAGTTAGAGGAACACTTGTCTGAGTTTGGGGTTTTTCCATTTCCACATAAGTCAACAAATCTCACAATTGTGGATCGTTCTGCAGGAAATATGGTTTTCATTCCCAACAAAATATTTCTGTAAGCCAGTGGAGTCAATGCTCGATTGTATTTCTGCTGTCTTACAGACCAACCAAGTATTGGACTGGTGTACCAGCGTTTCAGTACTGTACAGTGTACACCATATTCAGCTTTTTTAAAATGTAGCTGGCACGATTCATCATATGACTTTTAATCCAAGTACTTTTGAAAGGCAACTTACCTGTTTCTGGGTTTCCGTCGTCTGAGTGTCTAGCTCTTTCTCAAGTTGCGCCTTCTGCTCTCTCAGTTGGGTCAACTCTTCCTGAAGTTCTACCACCTGATAATCACAGTACCACAGTGAACCACATCTGCACAATGACCGATATTATATAGAGTAAAGCACCAGATATTAATAACAAGAAATCTACCAAAGAGTCATGCTCCATAGGTGAAACGAATGTAAATAACGTCTCGGTAATACGCAATAATAACTTTCATATTTCCTCAACACTTTTAGTTTTACTAAAACAGTCTCTCGTAGACCTACGACGGCAACGCTGAGTCACACTGAGATAAGTGTTCAACAAACAGTGCAGACAGTTGATTCCTGTTGACTTAACAGAAACTAATTATGAGAAGGACAAACCGAGCACTTCCCTGTATTTGCTGCTGAGCCGGCAGGCGTTTGTGAAATTCAACCACAGCACTGTTGACCTAGTACAGGACTGATGATGGCATGAAAAAAACTAGATGGTCTTCACAGCCAATAGGACATTACTACAGCCTCCATATTGTCCAGAACAGTATGTCCGGAAGTGTTTTATTCTACTTACAATTTCCCAATTATTACATTATTTAATAAATAATGTACTAGTTCTAGTTCATGTGTAATCATAATGTATGTTTAATAGAAGATTGTCACATATAATAAAGTGCCAGGAAAAACTGGTACAGACGAGCTTATGCATTATACATAGTAGCTAGGGGTGTGAATCTTTCAGTGTCCAGTGATTCGATTTAGATTTTTGGGGTCACAATTCGATTCGCAATCGAATTTCGCTTCAGGAACGATTTTCAATTCAAATTGTCTACAAATTTTGTTCCATTTATGTGATCGACAAGATGAGACGACAATGTAAACAAATAATACTTTTAGGTTCCTTTCTGTATCAAATCATTTTATACCAAAAACGGGATTCTGCATAAAATTGTTTAACTTAAATGACCAGTATTAGGTTATCTTAGATTTTTTTTTATTTAACAAAAGGCTAGGCAGCTATCAATTAACAAATAATTTTGTGTATATCAATACAAAAGAGAACACAGACTTCATTCTACCATAGTGCATTAATCTTTAACTGAAAATAAAATACAGACACTAATGTCATAGTGCACTAGTCCACTAGAAAGGGAGCTGAATAATTGGCTTGCTGTATGGTGGCTTAGATGGCCCTCTTCTACAGTGGCTGAGGAGACATGTAATGTGATATGCAGTACGCTCGGGATTGGAGTGACAAAACATAAAACTTAAACGCATTTTAAAATTGATTTTTGAATCAATTCAGAATCGTCAGGACTAGAAATCACAATTCTTTAAAGAATCGATTTTTTTCAGCACCCCTAGTGTTGATGATTGTCTGAACTGAACTGACGAACTGTCACGTCAGCAATCTTCCCCATGATTGTGGTGGTGTGTGCTAAACTAGACATTGTATTATTACTGTTTGAGTAATAATTTACTCTAATTCTAATAATTTGAGAAACTGGATTTCTGATTTTCATGAATTATAAGCCATTTTGATCAAAAGTAAAAAAAAAAACAAATAATAAATGTAAAATATGTACCTTTTTGAATTACGAACAAACAAACATACTGGTATTCTACTTTGCGTATAGCTGACATTTAACATTGCAGAATATTCACAAAACAATTTAGTTCCTGTTACCGTTTACATTACACTCATTCTCTCACTAGCTTCTCTTTTTTCACCATCTCAAAATAAGGCAAAAACATGCAGTTCGTCATGGTATCCGAATACCGGTTAAATTGCTAACCCTGTTATAAGCTCATGCACATTATCTGCATCAACAAATGCTTATTATGAGTATACAAATACTGCTACATATAAGTACTGGAAAATGCCGCAATCGTCCTACCACTACCATTACCTATCAAATAAAAAGCTGCTGTACTGACTTGTGCTTGCAGTCCATCCCAGTCTGCGTGCGCGACCAGCCGATGTCCTGGTGGGGGCAGGTAGATCGCTTCGGGCACCAGAGTTCCTGTCGAAACCAAGGAAGCAGTGTCATCCTGAGGGGGCATGCGCCGGGGCAGGGACGGGGTATCCAGAGAGAAGCAGGACAGAGAGGAGGAGTCACATTGCTGTGTGTAGAATCCCTCCATATGGAGCTCCGTCCTCTCGTCAGAGGGTTCAGCCAGCAGCTCCCGAGACTCGGTGTCTCCCATTGACTCATTCTTCAGCCTCTCACTAGGTGGAGAGGCACTCTCTATCCTTCCTTTCTTTATGCTGTCCTACAAAAGAGAGACAGTGGGGTTCAGCAAAGTTGTACAGGACCCAAAAGAAAGAATGGTCCTTCGACCGGTTTTGTGTTAGAGAAATACACCAGTGTTTTTTAATCTGTATTATGTCTTCATCTGTTGCTACAAACAAGAATTGCAACATATTCGAGGACAGAACAGAAAACTACTTGACACACAGATAATCTAACAGCATGCATACTTATATTTCTTATAGTTATGATATACACTTAAGTGCTGGAAAAACTCAAAACGCATGACCACAAAGTAGGTCGCAACACTACCTATACACATTACTGGTTGAACCCACCAGCACATATGTTCCACTTCTTGAGCTATTTCTAGATGTCTACAAACTGATCTCATAGGTGAACGCTATGAGTGCATCCTTACACCAGTTTATGTCCTGCACTATGACGGGTTTGGCCTCTTCTAACAGGACAATGAGCCAAGCACACGTCTAAAGACCAAATTATGGTTGGAGGGACACTCACACGAGTTTAGGGTTTCGCTATTCCTACCAGATCTCGATGGTATCGAACAAATCTGGGATGAATGGATGGATAGATAGACAGATCACTTTATTAACCAAAGAAGGAAATTCGAGAATGCAGTACGACATGCCGTGAAACTCAAAAATCCTACACCTCGGAATACATTACAATTGTGAATTGTTTTGGAGCAAGTATGGTGTTCATTACCTACAAAATATTGATTATGTGGGAGACCTACTAAATATTAGACTGGTGTTCTAGTTTTTCTGCCACTCCAGTCAAAGATCTTATACTATATACAAATATACCACTCTATGAAAAAATGAATGGTGAAACTCGTAACGCCAAGAAGGTGACTGCTTCACCTAAATCTCACCCGTCAATAGAAAGAATCAATCAGCATATTAGTAAAGGTGTCAAACGGGGGAATATGAGCCTATTGTAGTCTTTCGTTAAGTGAAGCTTCAACTGGTTTAAACAGCTTTAACTGGTTTCTGACTCATGTTGTTAGGAGGGTATTTTACAAGGTGTTATACAATATGACATTTTATTGTTTTATTTAGAGTTTATTATTAATATTATTATTATTATTATTATTATTATTATTATTATTATTATTATTATTATGTTGTTGTTGCTGTTAGTTTAAAGTTACATATAACTTTATTGCATCAAGCATCTCGCAATGTCATGGAAACAGCCGTAACACAGAAAGGTGTCATAAAGTCTTGGCTCCCAATATGTGTATACGTATAAAAAAATATATATGTGTTATATTAATCCAGGAGCAATGGTAAGGTTCACCATTTTCATCAGATTTTACCAGTGATTGCAAATGTGTTTTTTCGGTTAATTACTATTTTAGTTTCAGAGAAATAGACATCTCCCCATTCAAAGAGATAGGAGTTTGGTCTTGTATGGCTCAAAATAACTGCCCGGAGGCATTACCAAAAATGGCGGCGAGTGAACAGACTTGTCTTATACTGACTTTGCTCCAGTGAAAGTGAACTATTTTGCCTTACTGGGTTTTGCACACAGAAGGAATGTGACCTCCGCATTTAACCCATCCGTGCAGTGACACACACACACCAGTGAACACTAGGGGGCAGCGAACACACTTGCCTGGAGCGGAGGGCAGCCCCAAACCACAGCGCCTGGGGAGCAGTTAGGGGAGTTAGGTGCCTTGCTCAAAGGCACCTCATTCGTGTCTTGCCCTGGGTGGGGATCGAACCAACGACATGCTGGTCACGAGACCGGTTCCCTAACCACTAGGCCACAGCTGCCCCATACTTATACAAAAATATTTTCAATAAACATGGTAATAAACATGAGTAATGTATGTGTAAGTAACGTTGTGAGTATTTTAAAGGAAGTTAATATAACTAGAATTTCTTTTCACTGCTTCATTGCCGAAACAGATTTATTAATTAGTAACTTTTTTTGATTGTTTTGTTAGTAAAATAAAAATAGTAAAAAGTTTTTAGCCCATCTTTTGTTTCTCTAATGTAATGTAACAGACTGAAATGGCTGCTCTTGGAAATTGCACATACACTACATCTGCAGATCATGCTGCAAAAATGCTGGAATATTCCTCAACAGTAAGACTGTGCTTTAAAGAATTTCCCCGATCAGTTCAACAATATGCCCTGCTTACATAAACAAACTCTCATACACACACACCCTGTTTTCTGGACTGAACCCTGCTCTCCTCCACTGGGCACGCTCTGACTGTAGGGCAGATATCCTGGCTTCATACTGTGAGGCTGTTTCTGAGAAAGGAAGTGAGAAAACAAAAAATCATGTGATTTATTTCAAGTGCTAGTTTTTGCTGATTTAACCAGCCTGCTTGATGATTCCTGCCATAGTGAAACCAACAAAATCTGCTAAACGATCTCTTTCACTTTCTATTCTGCTCGTCACCTCGAATGGCCTCCTGGAGAGACTGTATCTCCTGGTCACACTGCCTCTGCAGGTCCTGTAGCTCCTCCTGTTTGCTAAGCTCGCAGATCTTCGCCACTCCCTGCCAGTGCTCCAACTGCGCTCGGCATTCGAGCAGCTGGAGGTGTATGTTCACGTCGTCATCGGGCAGCACTGAGGAGAAAAAGAGAAATTAGACAAGGACGCAGACTGACTCAGCCCGTGGATCTCCCTTACACACACACACACACACACACACACACACACACACACACACACACACACACACACACACACACACACTGAACACTGTTTAAGCAGGTGTAGACGGGTTGTCTAAGGGTTGTATGCTGTGGACAGTGCCTGCTGATTACTATTTGATCTGATCCGATCTGAAGGGATCAGATTAAGTCGAAATTAGACTGAATGACTCTGTCTTTGCCCTGAGATAATAGGATTAAAGCAGATTTGGCCTGGTTGATGCAATCGAAGCTAGGATGGCATAAAAGAGAAATCCAACACCTGCTGATTATAGATGATAACTTTTCTAGATGCTAAACACCACCACCATACACTTTGGTGACAGTTCAGACTGCTGTCATTGGCCTTAAACTTTCCAGATGTGTCACGTTACAGCTGTTACAGTGCTGTAACCTGGTTACAGTTTAGACTGCTGTCACTGGCCATAACCTTTCCAGATGTGACATGTTACAGCTGTTGTAGTTCAGACTGCAGTGACTGACATGAACCTTTCCAGATGTGTCATGTTACAGATGTTACAGCACTGTAACGTTGGTTACAGTTCAGACTGTTGTCACTGGCATTAACCTTTCTAGATGCGTCACATTACATCTGTTACAGCACTGTAACCTTGGTTACAGTTCAGACTGTTGTAACTGGCATTAACCTTTCCAGATGTGTCATGTTACAGCTGTTACAGTTCAGACTGCAGTGACTGACATGAACCTTTCCAGATGTGTCACGTTACAGCTGTTACAGCACTGTAACCTTGGTTACAGTTCAGACTGTTGTCACTGGCATTAACCTTTCTAGATGTGTCATGTTACAGCTGTTGCAGTTCAGACTGCAGTGACTGACATGAACCTTTCCAGATGTTACAGCTGTTACAGTTCAGACTGCTGTTACTGGAATTAACCTTTCCAGATGTCTCATGTTACAGCTGTTACAGTTCAGATTGTTGTCACAGACATTAACCTTTCCAGATGTGTCATGTGACAGCTGTTACAGCATAGTTCAGACTGCTGTCACTGGCATTACCCTTCCCAGCTGTGCCATGTTACAGCTGTTACAACTCTGTAACCTTGGTTACAGTTCAGACTGCTGTCACTGGCATTAACCTTTCCAGATGTCTTATGTTGCAGTTGTTACAGTTCAGACTGTTGTAACTGGCATTAACCTTTCCAGGTGTGTCATGTTACAGCTGTTACAGTTCCGACTGCTGTCACTGGCATTAACCTTTCCAGATGTGTCACGTTACAGCTGTTACAGCACTGTAACCTTGGTTACAATTCGGTACGTTGTCACTGGCATTAACCTTTCTAGATGTGTCATGTTACAGCTGTTGCAGTTCAGACTGCTGTCACTGGCATTAACCTTTCCAGATGTGTCATGTTACAGCTGTTGCAGTTCAGACTGCTGTGACTGACATGAACCTTTTCAGATGTGTCACGTTACAGCTGTTACAGCACTGTAACCTTGGTTACAGTTCAGACTGTTGTAACTGGCATTAACCTTTCCAGATGTGTCATGTTACAGCTGTTACAGTTCATAATGTTGTCACTGGCATTAACCTTTTCAG
>JAOVVF010000025.1:23095385-23110612 GCA_028565595.1 Duopalatinus emarginatus
AGAAAAAAACTCAATTTATTAGAAGCTAAAGAACACATCTTAACCAGGGGTGCCAATAATTATGGAGGGCACTGTATGAGGTCCAGAACAATGCTCTTTCCAAGGGCCCAGAATTTCCATTTAGCACTTGTGGGCTACCCGATGCCTGTTGCGATGTAAAGTATTGTTTTGTTTGTCAGATGAGATATAAAGAGAATACAGAGTAGACTAGAGACTGGACTTGTATAGTGTCATAAGCCAGACTTAACTTTCACTATAGTAGTTGACTGCAGGTGTAAATACACCCAAAACACAACATTTATTAAAGACAGATTTAACCTTGTTCACACAAACGACTTAAAGGGTCACATTTTGGACAATCTGGCAACCATTAAGATTCTAAAGGCAAGAGTGAAAAAGTTATGAGAAGCTTTATGAACTGTGGACAGGGCTCCTGAGATTCAAACTAACATCTGGCGAAAACATTTCTCATGATGTGGTTTGAGGGCAGTCATCTATACCAAGACTAAAATATCACTTAAACTCTGTATTTAGCTAGTCTCCTTATATAGGAAGTGCTTCTAATTTATCATGATTGCAACCTAAACTGAAAAAACACATCTTATCAAATAAAAATAATTTGTATAGGATGTCCCATAGAACAAAGGTTAAAATGATATTATTGGTATTGTGGAACCATACTCTTATGTCCAGGAAGTGGTTTGCAATACAAGCCTGGGATTTTTTCTTTATTCATTAGGTCTTTCTTGTTCCTTGGCATCAGTCAATGGCAGAACTTAACCATGCCTTATAATTTACATTTATGACCTTTGCCAGACTCCTGAATTAAGGACAACTTACATTTATCTCGTTTTTACCACTAAGCAATTGAGGGTTGGGGGCCTAGCTCATGGGCCCAACAGTGGCAATTTGGCAGTGCTGGGATTTGAACTCATGATCAAATCCAATTCCAGGGATCTGGGGTTGTGGGTCCGAGCCTTGCTCTGGCTTCACCTCCCGCAAAAAACACACAGGGTATGCAAATTGTTTGTTACCTTGGTTACAACAGGGACATGGTTTGTCCGGAGCCATCCGGAATCACTAGGCGCAAGGCAAGAATACCCCCTGGAAAGGGCACCAATCCATTGCAGGTTACCACATACACACACACATCTAGGGGCAATTCAACATATCCAATATGCCTTCCATGTATGTTTTTCAGGAGCAGGTAAAAACCAGAGCACCAAGCTTCAATCCCACAACCTTACATCCCTGGAGCTGTGTAGCACACACTACCTGACCTGCCATGCCACCCCTAAGCAATTTGTCTAGGAAAACAATACAAATCAGGGCCAGCCTAAATCAGGATTTGCATGTGTATTTGCATCTCTTGTCAGGCATCTTTGACTTGAAATGCTATTTCCAATGCACAATTCTGGTGTTTGTATATGTCCCATTGAATGCCAACTATACAACCCCTATACTATTATGAAGCTTCTATAGATGTCTATTGTTTTATATACATGCTGGTGAACGTGACCAATGACGGGCACAGCTGGTGATGCTATGTATTTTGCATTGGCTCACGTGTACCAGTTTGGGTGGCATTATGAGATATTATATTTATTATATTCTCACATTAGTTACTGGAATTTAACAGCGTAAATCCAAACCTTTATTCATTTATCTTCATTATCAACCCGTGGTCGGGGGTAAATACTGATCCTACCCAGGAAACACTGACCTCTTCAAATCAGAACACACCCTGGATAAGGAACTCATGCAGACATGGAAAGAACATGCAAAACCATGCACAAATTGTGCTGAGCTCAGGATTAAATCAGGATGCTGTTGAATCCAAACCTTAATAACTTAAAACCAAATAAAGTGAACTATTATCTAATCTGCATTTTAATAGAGGATCTCTGATTTCTAACAGGTGACCAAAATATTTGTTGAAATAAAGAGTCTAATACAATAGTAGGACAATAAAAGAATAGGTGTTATGTCTATTAAATACATAAACAAACCAATGGGGACCATATGTTTTTTATGCACAGTTGAAATGACGACTCCTTACTCTAAATACAGAGCAATAATCTAACGTTAGTCTATGTTTCTCCTATGGTTAGTTTCAAACACACACACACACACACACACACACACACACACAAAAGCATTCTTTTAATATTTATATCACATCATAAATGCAGCCTTTTTACTATAATGAAGTACTGAATAAACTTCTGACTTGATCAGTGTGTAAGTATCAAATCAGGACCACAAGAAAAAAGGAATAGTTTAATAAAGTGGAATAGATTAAAATAAGCTTATGATTTATTTATTTATTTATTTATTACCTCTGTCTGTATCTGTGTACATCTGATGACAGTCCATGAGGATGCCCTCAAGGCAGGACACCTTGTCCCTGTCCTTGTTCTCCAGTCTCCAAGACATGTTTAAAAACTCTATCCAGCAGTGATGTAAAGGGAAAACCACTGACAATGTCTACAGGGTGAAACGACTCTAAAAACAGTGCCACAGTCTGAAAGTCACGTGATCAACGACGCCTAAAGGGCATGCTTTCAACTTGTTCTGGTGCATTTCTTTCTTTTTCTTTTTTTTTTTTGGCTTGCAGTAGCCTGTTAGTGGCCAGGAATAGGAAAGTCATTAAGGATACATTTTCTGGACATCACGAACTTACAGTTGGGGTTAATATACACTGAAGTACCACAAAAAAAATAACAAATTGGTGGTTCCTTCCATTTCTTATAGTGCCTACTAAATATTTCCCCAAGCTTGTGGAGTTTATGCCCTGTGGGGGACCTACCACGTATTTTTTTTCTGGTACTTGCACTAAGATTGACAGATAGACAAATTGGCCACACATAAAGAAAGGGTTAAATGACACTATATTTAAACACAATTCTGATTTCAAAACCCGGAGTGGCTTTAAACCCCTAACTGGGGTTAATGAGTTGACTCTCTGAATCAACTCTTTTAAGTGAACAATAAAAGCAGACTCACATACTTAAGTCTTTTCACACCCCTTCCTTCACTTGTTGACATAGCTAATGCAGTGACTTCTGCAGTATACATTGATGTGCCAGGAAAAGACAAGCCTATGCATGATACATAGGATGTTTGTGGCTCCGTAATGTTGTCAGGGTTGTTTAGCTGGCATTCCATGGGATCCCTCATATATCTACAAACATCTCTGACAGGTTCTAACAAATTACACCCATTCATAAACTGCATTCATGCTGGTGGGTTTGGCCTCAACAGAACAACACGCATTCAATTCGATTTTATCTGTATAGCGCTTTTAACAATGGACGTTGTCCCAAAGCAGCTTTACAGAATAATAAAAAGGGTTATACATTTATAAAATGTTTAGAAATTTAATCCCTGATGAGCAAGCTGGTGGCGACAGTGGCAAGTAAAAACTCCCTGAGATGACAAAAGGAAGAAACCTTGAGAGTAACCAGACTCATAAAGGAAACCCATCCAGGGGGTCCAAAGTGGATCAGGCAGGGTTTGGGGAGCAGGAGGACTCAGAACTCAGGGTTTCTGGTATCTCCTGGTGCCTTAGCCGTAACAGGTGTAGCTCATTAGAATGGAAGATGAGAAGAGTTAAGTATGATCTTTATGTAATGGTCACTTTAAATATAAGGAGCGCAGAGAGCAAGCAGAAACTCCGGCAGACTTGCTAAAACAGCATGAAACTACAAGGAAGGAACAACAAGAAGGTGACAGACATGAGGGCACCCTGGGACATAAGGCAGCCAGCCACTCCACCATCATCAAACCTGAGTGAACATGTGAGAGTGGGGTGGCGACAACATCCAAACATCCCAGTTTACCAAAACACTCGATAACCATGAACCTCTCCAGCTCTACACCTTGAACTACGGAAAAACCATAAAGAATATGCTTGATTAAACAAATATGTTTTCATCCTAGACTTAAAGACTGATATTGTGTGAGTCCCGAACACTAATTGGAAGGTTGTTCCATAGTTGTGGGGCTCTATAAGAGAAGGATCTGCCCCCTGCTGTAGCCCTCGTAATTTGAGGTATCAGCAAATAGCCTGCACTCTTTGATCGAATCAGCCAAATCATAGTTAGAGGAACACTCATCTGAGTTTGGGGTTTAGCAGTTCACACCCAAGTCACCAGATCCCAACGTTATTGAACATATCTGGGATGTCATGCAAGGTCCTGTGGAAGAGAGAAATCCTCCACCTCGAAAACAGAATTGTGGACCGTTCTGCAGGAAGTACGGTGTTCATTGCAGACAGAATATAAGTCCATCCTCTGTGGAGGACCTACAAAGTATTAAACTGCTGGAGCAGTTTTTTTGAATAGAGGGAATTGTTTGCATCGCAGATGGAGGATCTAGGGATGAAATCAAGAAATTCACTACAGAAGCAATTTCAGATTGTAGATTTAACTTTATTATGTTGCTACAGTAAGAAAAACAGTAAAAATGACAAAGGTATACAAACACCTTTTTTTAGTTCTTGATTAGTAAAATTCCTCCCATTGCACAGCTTTTATGTGAACTTCATGTGGAAGTTGTACAGTAAACAACAAACTATTAAAACCATACAGTGACAGAGTGAGGTATACGTTTTAAGCTTCATGTTCAAATGACGGTAAATAAAAAGAGCTGTTGCAGTGGGTGTAGGCTGTAGTGGAGAGGATTTGACATGCAACACATTAATAGGATGTTTAACAAATACTAGTGTGTGCTTTGGTTAGGATATATTTTAAGTGCAACCTTCAATGTACTGCATTGATATGATCAATGTTTTTCTTTGCTTATAAATAACTGATAAATGTACTTCATCCCCCATCAGGGTAGAAAGATGCTGGTGAACCTGGAGGGTGATCCTGAAAAGCTCAAGTCTATATAACCATTGTTCTTCTAGGAATGTTTAGTGGTTACTGATTTCCTTCCTATTATTTGTTCACTGCTCTTCAGCTGAAATCCTTAGTTCATATCCTGATCACCGACACTCTGGCGCAGGTACTCTTCATATAGCTTCTTCTGTGGGTTCACACACACACAAACAACTTTTAAAGATACTTTATATTCATCACCCTTTCTTTATTGCCACACTTGTATTTTCAACAAAACACGCTACCTTTTTAGTTTTCACCACCTCTTGCACATACTCCAATTTTTCCTGCAACTGCCTCTTTTGTTTTCCAGACAGAGTCGGACTTGTGCTATAGACACAAAGAAACAGATAAGCAAAAAAAAGATGTCAAAGGTGCGACACACAAACACTACATACACTGAAGTGTCAGAAAACTAGTATAGACAAGCCGATGCAAAATACATAGGCTGGTGATGGCTGTGTAATGGTATGGGGTTTGTTTCACTTGCATTACATGTCACCCCTGGTACATCTACAAATCTCTGACAGTTGAACACTGCGTGCGCCTCCTTTCTGACGAGCTACATGCGTTCATGTCCTGCATTTATTCTGATGGGTTTAGCCTTTTCTTTCAGGACAATGCAACACCACATGGGGCAGCCATGGCCTAGTGGTTAGCTAACCGGTCTTGACCGGAAGGTCCCGGGTTCAATCCCTGCACAGGGCAAGACTCGACTGAAGCACCCTTGAGCAAGGCACCTAACTTCCCCAAGTGCTTCCTGGGCACCATGGTTTGTGTGTGTGTTTCACTGCACATATGGGTGAATGCAAATTCTCATTCCTCTGTGTGCAAGCATAGTAGGCCAATAGTTCACTTTAAAAATAATTGTAAAAAACATCTAGTGAGAGCAAATTATCACCCAGGGTTGAAAACACATCTGGGTTGCCATGTAATGTGCTGTGGAACACAGAATTCCTCCACCTTAGAAAACTGCAGGAATGTATGGTGTTCATTTCCTACAGAATATTTCTGCAAGCTTGTCAAGTCTCATTAGGGACAACCTATTAGACTTGTGTACCAGATTGTCTCTCACTTACATAGTGCATACATGCATTGGTTTCTAATGCATTATTATGTAATGCAGCGACATCTAATCTTATTCAGAAAAAACAGGTGTTGGTCAAGGTTTTCATTCCAATAGGACAAAAGCCACACCTGATTCCACCTATTTCATTAGCCAATTATCACAGCCTTCAATAGACTATCAGGTGTGGTCTCTGCTCAGGTGGAATGAAAACCTGCACCCACACTGGCCCTTTCTGAATAAGATTCGACACCCCTGATCTAATGTGTTAATCTATTTCCAGTGTCAGCCTAATAATAAAAAGATAAAAACAGGTTTATTTAACAGTGTAATAATTAATATAATCAGATTCTTTATAACTATTTTATAAGTTTTTCTGCATGCAGTTTATTGTTAGTTCATTGTATTTGTTGCTGTTTCTTGTTAACAGATTTTTTTTTGTCTTTGTTGCCTTAACACCTGTCATGGATTAAAAAAAATGAACATGTGCTCTTCAAATAAGACACACAGATTTACTAACCGGGAAGAGAATCGAGCAAGGATAAGCAGGATGAAGGACAGCAGCACAAGGCCACCGCAAACATACAGCTGTGTTTCCACAGACAGAGATTCAGACGCCTTCACTACTGGAGCCTGAAAACAGGGGGAAAAAAAAAACAAATAAATAAAAAGGAGCCATTATACATGCTGAAATATTGCATCGTGCTTTCTTCAACTGTCCTTGTGCACACACTCACCAGATACAGCGAGAGTGACTCCGTGCCCTCAGGCCCCAGAACTAGCTCCAGCATTTCCCGGGATAGACTGCCGAGTACCAGAGCAAAGAGCAGCAGTAGAGGCACACTGAAGCCCAGCAGGCTCAAGAAACAGCTCTTACACCGGGCACGCCTGTTCTCTATACTGCGCTGCCTGTTGGTTTTAATGCACAAAAAAAAAAAACAACAACGTGTGTTACACCTGTATCGTTTGGTTCATATCCACAGAACAGCCAACTGGTCGCTTTACTACCGGTCGTTGTTGAGGGTATCAGTAACAGCCTCGCAGATGAGCTCGCAGTCCTTCTCCAGTGAGTTGAGCGTATTTTGCACTGTCTGGTTTATGGTCTTCTCTATGGTGCGACACACCTCCTCAATCTGATTGACACATCGACTGGGCTGTGGACAAAATAGATTAAAATGATAAGAAGCGGAAACAACATAGCAGATCGGGGAGCTTTTTTTCCTGGTGAGCGCAAATGTTTACCAAATGTTTTATTCGGTATATATAAGCTCAAGGATGTATTGTTCATTGACAAATGACAAAAAAAAAACACTATGTTGTCACCCACGTATGAACTCTCAGTATCCTTATAATGGCAAATCCAGCTGCGCCACTCATGAGGAGCCAAATGTGTCCAATTATGTTTTTGGACGAATTGCTATTTACCATATTGTGATTAGTTATGGCAGCAGATAAGGACAGTGAAACAGTGCATACACCTCTAACCTGCCTGATGGTGAGTCACAGTAACCAGTACAGCCAGCTAGCGTAGACTCTTAGGCGTGAAAACGCCCTTAAACTCACCCAGATATGAAGTCACACTGAGATTAATTATCAGCTATTTCAGTGACTAATAGCATAGTTTACTATTGTACATTCATTGCTGAATCAAGGTCTGCTTTGAATAAAAGGGTGTCTGTTGATGGTACCTTGTTGGGATTGGGAATGTAAATGGTTGGCATGTCAAAACCACACTTGTTGAGTCCTGGACGTTTACACAGCTCCTGCACAATCTGCATCATCACTCTCTGGAACAAGCAAGTACAACGAGCCGTTAGGTCTAAATCTCGAGGTTTCAAATATTCAAGAGAAACAAGGCCCAGCAATAACACCATCATCGCTCACCTGTCTGTCCGACTCTCCCCCGGCCTCGTCAGCTTTGCTGAGGTAAAAGCGAAGTCGATCACCCTGCCTTTCGTTGAGTTGTTCCACAATGTTGAGCGTGCGTTTGCACAGTGCCTGCCCCATTGGGTCGAAGAAGACCAGGATCAGATCGCACACGTCGCCTGAGGAGGAGAAACATCACTGTTAACACATGTAGCAAACATCACATGGATTCAACACTGCTATCAGTTTACAGAACAACAGCTCAGGAATTAAAAAAAAAATAGGGTCAGTTTTATAAAGTCAGCGCAAAGTAAAGTAATTGGAACTAGGTACACAGAAATAAACTTTCACATCCTTTCAACTGGTTTTATTTCCATGTGAATTTAGACATGTGAGCGCTTGCTGTAGCTGAGAAAGCATAGTTTTTCAGGTGCCTCCTAAATCATCTTTGCACAGACTGAAAACTGTAAACATGTTATAGTTAAACCATATATGCTGGCGCCTCTGAGTAGGGGGGGTGTGAATCTCTCAGTGTTTGGCGATTTGATTCCAATTTTTGGGGTCAGGATTCGATTCAGAATCTATTTTTCAATTCAAATGGTCTATAAATTTAATTTAAATTATGTGGTTGACAAAATGAAAAGACAAAGTAGACAAATAGAACATTTATTTAAAACAATAATTTTAGGTTCCTTACTGTATCAAATCTTTTTGCATCACTTTATATTTATACCAAAAATAGGATTGTGATAAAATTCTGTAACTTAAATGACCAGTATTAGGTTCAATTAGCTGCCTGGCTTTTTCTTAAATAAAACAAATCTATCAATGAATAAATAACTCAAAATACATTAATACAAAAGTAAACATAAACTTAATTCTACCACAGTGCATTAACTTGTAACTGTATATAAAATACATACTTTAAAAAGTCATAGTGCATTACTGCATTTATATTTTGTATAATTTTGTCTGAATAGACTCCATGCCAGCTCGTACAAAAGGAGCTGGCTAACTAGCTTGCTGTAGGGTGGCCTAGACAGCCTTCTTCTACGGTGGCCATATGGACATGTAATGCAATATACAGTACGCTCGAGAGTAAAAAACTTAAACAATTTTTGGGCATTTTGAATCGATTCAGAATCTCCTAAGAAAAGTAATCCTTTAAAGAATACATATTTTTAGACCCCTTACATTTGAGACAAGAATCTGAACATCAAACATAAAACAAATCCCACCTAGCCAAAGGATGGCCTGGTCCACATCGAAGGGATACTTCATATCACCGTCCACCAGTCCTGGAGTGTCCACAAAAGTCACTAAACTGAAACGCTTCTGCCGAGAAGTGCAGATCTCGGTGCCAACGTATTCAGACACACCTGAGACACATAGAGGGAAGAGAATCAGTAAACGTACATGGCAAGCACAGGGATTTACTTAGGAACAGGTTTTAGTTACTCACCTTTAAACTCCTGGAGTTGTTTAAAGTGAGGATACAGGTGGAGAGTTGCATTACCCTAAAAGAGTAGAGATGGGAGAAAACAAAAACTAACAATTAAAACCCCGAAACCTGGTGATAATTTCAGCCACAAACTCATGACAATTGTTACAATATTTTTTTTCATTTACCGTTAGAGACTCCCTTTTGCGCCCGCTGGTAACAAAAGTGAAGCCCTGTGTCTCAATCGCCACTCCTGTCCTTTGGATGTGCTCCTCTATGTACCTAAAACAAAGTGTTCGAAGTCTTTAAAGCATGTCTACAGTCTTCAAAGCATGAAATGAGAGAAAATGCACATATACACACACACACACACACACCAGTTAATGAAGGAGCTTTTTCCAGCTGAGTGGTTTCCCATCAGCATCACAGTGATCTTCTTCCTGGGAGGCAGCAAAGTCACGCCAACAGACTCAGCTATTGATATTAATCCTACGAAAGCAGAAATTAGGAAAAACAGCTTTGATTATTACATGCGAGTCATTAGACTAGATAATATTAGCTGGGAAAAGGCTGTCAAGTTACACACAAAAGTTTTCACACCCTCAGGTCAACATTTAACATTTCATTTGATTCACAATGAGACATGGCTGTCTGTATCCGAGTGAGTTTCTCCGAGTTTCTTCCCACCTTTTAGAAATGTGCTGGTAGGCAGACTGGCTACACTAAATTGCCCCTGGGTGTGTGAAGATAAGGGGGAAACAAACACACATGCCCAGAATGCTGCGCAACCCCATCCCTGGTGCCCAGGGAGCGGTTGGTGGTTAGGTGCATTTCTCAAAGGCACTTCGGTCACATCTTGTCAGTACAGGGGATCAAACATGCAACTTCCTGGTACAAGACCTGTTCTCTAACCTAGGGCCCTGGCTGCCCATGTGTGGTCCCAGGCAGGGTATATTCCTAGAATTCTGATCAGGATAAAACAGGTATAGAGGTACAGAAAGATTGAGGAAAGTAAGGACGGTTGAGCAAACAGACAGAGGCAAAGACAAAGTGAAGTGACTCATTGACCACTGTGCTTGCACACAGAGAAATGACCTCTGTATTAACTCATTCATTTAGTGAATCACACTAATGAGTGTACACCCTACATGCCCGGAATGGAGGGCAACGCCATCAACAGCACCCAAAGAGCAGTTAGGGGGTTAGGGGCTTCACTTAAGGGCACTTCAGTCACGTCTTATCGGTTGCAGGAATTAAACCGATCACAAGGCTGGTTCCTTAACTACAGGCCTACGGCTGCCCTGGTAGCAGGGGGTAATAAAGTAGTAAAGGGCAGTATAGTTGGAAGGAAGGAATTACTGAAGGATAGATGTGGGTGTTTTAGGGGGTTCATAGATGTTTCTGGTTTATCACAGCTTAAACTCAGTCTTTCACTTGTTAGACATCATCTGTTCAGGCAGGAAGAATGCAAACTAAGTGGTATAGCAATAATATTAATCACAGTTTGGTTTAAAGGACAACTTAAACTGAAGTTTAATGAGATTTACAGGTGAAAATGTCTTTCTAATGTGAGAGAAATGATTACAGACTAAAACTGTCCTGGATTTCGTCTTGTTTTTTGCTTTTTTTGTGTTTTAAGGGTTGATTACAAGTGCAAATCAGATACTTTTGCTATTGTTTAAATCATTATTTAAAGTGAAAGTTAACAATAAGACGAAGCAGTCAGTCAGGAGATAAAACTGTGGGACACGTTGGAGGAAGAAAAATGGACTCCTGAGGTAAAGTCTTCAGTTATCTTTATCTCATCCTTCGGATGTCTAACATACTTTTAGAGAGTTTATAAGAAATGAACAAGCGAAAGAAAACATAAATACACTCTAATGTTACTAATAAATACCAAAATTCACCATTAAATCCTCTTATTTCAGTCAGAGTCCGTTAACTCGCCTCAGATACACAGAGCGCGAGCCGGCTAACTCGACTTAGCTCAGATCTACGGTTATTAGCATTGAAGCTATAATGCTAAAGTGCCAGTAAAACAGGCTGAATTAATGATTTATTACCGCTCTCTGTATCTGTGTACATCTGATGACAGTCCTTTAAGATGCGCTCATCGCACGACACACCGCCCGACACCGAGTCCGCGTTCGCCGCACTCCTGCTCTTCATTTTCCCCGACATGTTCCCCTGACACAGAGCTGAACTGAACCGTTAAAGCTTGAAAACCCGAGGAGGACGGTATGAACTTAACGGCTGAACTGAGTTTAAATCGGCCCGGTATGCTCAACAACGCCGGCCACGTCAACCGGCTCTCGCAAAGTAGTCTGGGATTTGTAGTTATCCAGTAAATACGGTAAAAAAAAAAAAAATCTAGTGCGCGTATATACTGGGTTGTACGGTAACCACTTGGCGCATGGGGAAATAGGAGCTTGTGTGCTGTGCAGTAACTCAGTAATGCAGTTATTTAAACTGCTTCATATAGGAAGCATATGTATTATTACAGCCACTGCCTTTTTTTACTGTATTTATAAGAATTTAATATTTTTGTGTACATTTTGCAAATTTCTCCTTCTTTTTGGTTTATATACACGTGTGCAACTGTAATAACTTTTTTTTTCCCTTCTAGGATTGATAAATTAATTCTGACTCTGGATCATATTTATATTTATGTTTATGTTTATATGTATGTTTACATTATATTTATATTATTTTTTTTATTTAAGTGCTGTTGTCTATCATTCCACTAGGGGGCACCAAACCCCATGGTTTTAACACAACCACTAGCAATATAAAGTGAAGTCAAGTGACTCATTGACCACTATGCACATTTAAAAAAAAAAAACAACAACTTTATTTAATATATTCATCTGTTTTTGTATGTGATCTATATGTGTTTTTTTCCAAAATTAAGGGCTATGACCCCAAGCATGCTCCAGTACAGCAATGCTCCTGTACACAAAGCATGCTCTATTAAACCTATGGACTGTTTAAGGTGATAGTAGTAAGACTTGGGTGTCCTTTAGGCTATGCATGGAACATGGACACCATCTTGAGAGCTGCCATATCAGATTAAGTGGCAAGTTTTCCAATGGGAAGGTCGTCATGTGTCCTGCAAGTTTTAACTCACCCTATATACATATATATGCCAATATGTGCACAGTTACATGGGGTTGTTGTGGCGTTATTGGTCACTGAACTTATTTTTTGTTAGGCCATCTTGACATTGGCCTGCTGTCTAATAGTATAGTTTAGGGTAAGGGAAAATAATAATGTAAAAAATTTAAGTTATAAAACAGATGGCATAATGGGAAGTGTTGTGCAGAAACCCTTTACCAGAAAAGTTATTTTATTTGCTTCCAGGTGTAAATACAGACATTTATGCTTCAGCGTTGAACTAGGCTATCTGGTAATTACCCAGCTATTTTACAGCAGCCAGGAAACCGAGTTTCTAAAATGTCAGAATATATTGATTTTAAACAATTGGCTAGCATGCTGAAAACATGGGAGGTTCTTTCTGTGCAGAGGCTTCCACATGCTTATATAAGACAGTGTTACACAATGAACATCTGATTCTTTGAATATGGTTTCAAAGAATCTGTGAATTGAATCAGTCAGTAATGTGACCAATTCATAGCCAACATTTAAAAAAAAAAAAAAAAAGTGCAAATGTAAGCATACACAATGTATTTGTATTTCTGGATACAAATCCGCTTTAATAGAAATACCTGTACACCTGCATATTTATACAGATATCCAATAAGCCATTCACATGGCAGCAGATTCAGGTCAATAGGTTCAGCCAATATCTGAATAATAATATTCTGGCACTGGCTGGGAAAAAAAAAATCTGGTCCAGACTGATACAGACTGACTTTACTTTGGATCAAAACCACATGTACTCGCTGACTTTTTAGTAACCACTTTATCTGGGTCAGGGTTATGGGACTGAAGCCTTTTTTGGAAAACCTTGGGCATGAAGCAGGACTACACCCTAAATAAGTTGCCAGTTTCTCATTCCAGATGCATGCCAATCCACCAACCGAAAATAAGGACAGAATCCAGGGACCCTAGAGTGTTGCTACCGGTTACGTCGCTGCTACCCAAATTATATAAACATTAAAACCATGACATGAGTAACAATTTTTATTTATATATTCTGTATTTACATAGACTAAAGTCAACAGTCATTCATCACAATTTAACACAACGATTGATAAAATAAACCTACATGATTCAACATTCACAGACGATTACGTACGTGACTTTTTCCGAACATGATCAAAATGACTGCCTCTATTTACATTTCCTCAAGCAAAAGTCACAATTACATTCTAAATTAAGCTGTAACTGATGAGTCTCAGGAAACAAAGTGCACCATTTGGCCTACATGCTACAACCCTTTAACATGAACAGGATTCCTTTATACCTTGAAACATTTAAAAGAAAAGACATTAACATTAAGAGAAACACATACCAACACATGCACACGCTCACACAAACATATTGCACATCGCCTTCAGTCTCTCAATGCACTTCACACTGAAATAAAAATGATACCTCAAGTGGTAGATACCACAAAAAAAATAATGCAGAGTAAAACATTAATCCCAAACAATTACATCTGCTACCTCGTGCTTTTAAACCTGAAACTAAAAATGGAAAATTATAGTCACTGGACCTTTCAATAAAGGTCTATTTTAACCCAGCTTGGTGAATTACACTAAATGAATTCGATCTCAAAAGCTTTTTGACTGGATCATAAAGTCTTGGAGATTAAATTAAGCTCCTACAATTCTTTAAACAGGCGCTTAACTTAGGATCTTAATGATTTTTCAGCCACATTTAAAATGTAAATCTGATGAACCGGGGTATCAAGGGTGGGTGGGGGGGAAAAGTGCTCAATAGTAATGCAAAAACATGTATAAAAAAATGTATCATGCTGATGGTAGGCACCGAGAGCTTCAGTCCCAGCCATTGTCCTTGATCATGTGGGACAGTTCAATAATGTACTTTCCCTCCTTATACTTCTGGCTCAACTCAAATGCCTGTTCCTGTAGAGAGACAGGAAAAAAAATGAAGTCAAACATTGCATACAATTCAAGCACATATACAATACAATACTATGCAAAATACTGGAGTCTCCATAATGGTCTGGTGTTTTGTTTTTTTTTAGCTGGTATGTCTGACAGGTCAACACTGTGTGCCTCCTTTCTGATGAGTTACACCCGTTTATGTCCTGCATTCTTTGATAGTTTTGGCTTTTTCCAACAGGGCAATGAGCCACCACTGACACCAAATAATGGTTAGAGGAACACTCATCTTCCTTTTTTAGGGTTAGTTTAGGGCTTTGCCATTCACACCCGTCACCAGATCTCAAAGTTATCAAACATATCCGGGATGCCATGCAAGATGATCCTACACCCCAGAACTGTAAACCTAATTGTGGACGTATGGTGTTCATTGCCTACATAATATTCTTGCCAGCTTGTGGAGCCTAGCCCATGGGGGACCAATAAAATACAAGACTGGTGTTTTGGGTTTTCTGGCACTTCCTGTAGCTAGTTGTTATTTTTTTAAAAACAAAAAGCAAGTAGCTCATAAGTGGTATTTTATCATTCAGCATGCAAAGCAACATTAATTACAGAAGCACATGATATTTTCTGCATGTACCTAAAGTTTTGATTAAACATTTATATTATGTCTAGTCCATCACATGACAAGCTACATCTTCACGTGTGTGACATGCACATTATGAAAACACTCATATTTTGTTACCATTTGGGAAGAAAAAAACAAAAACAAAACACAACTTACTTTAGCTTTCTAACTGATAAGTTTCTTTGATGCAAATGTTGAAATCTTGCATGCAATGCTGTGTTTCGTTTGTCTATTTTTATATATATATATATATATATACACACACACACACACACACACACACACACACACACACACACACACACACACACAC
>JAOVVF010000025.1:23188570-23198844 GCA_028565595.1 Duopalatinus emarginatus
CATGCTGTAGGGTCTGAGTCAACAGTACAATGCTGTAGAGTCTGAGTCAATGGTACAATGCTGTAGAGTCTGAGTCAATGGTACAATGCTGTAGAGTCTGAGTCAATGGTACAATGCTGTAGCATCTGAGTCAGCTGTGCCATGCTGTAGGGTCTGAGTCAACAGTACCGTGCTGTAGAGTCTGAGTCAATGGTACCATATTGTAGAGTCTGAGTCAATGGTGCCATGTTGTCGAGTCTGGGTCAATGCTACCAAGCCTGAGTGAACAGTACCACGCTGTACAGTTTGATTCAATGCTAACATGCTGTAGAGTCTGACTCGATACAAACCAAGCTGCAGAGTCTGAGCCAACAGTAATATGCTGTAGAGTCTGAGCCAGTGATATCAAGCTGTCTGAAATGAGTCTAGAGTCCCGTGCCTGATTTTGACTCAAGAGTACCAAAGTGTAGAATCTAAGTTAAATATATCAAGCTAAACAGAACCCCAGTCAATGGTACCAGTCTGTAGACGAAGGGTTAAGTATACAAAGATGGACTTGAAGGTACATAGTTGTAGACACTGCGTCAGTGAGTGAGTTTTAGGTACCGGGTTGTATTGCCAGAGCTGAGGGTAACAAATTGTTGACTCAAAAGTCGAAAGCAAAATAATATTTTCAGATTTGCATGATTATAAATCCATCTGAGGAGTGTTTTGACAGTAGAGGTTCATTTGAATACCAAATTGAATCAATTTCTATGAAAATATCCAACCTGTCTTTAACAGGGTTTAACACAATCTAGCCGCTGAACTACAGAATGTTGCATGTGAAGTCAGTTGGCAGAATTACAGGGAGCAAGCCTGAGCTGGAAAAGATTTTTTCTGAATATTGAATACTGTGAATACCCACTGATTGAATACAGTAAATAGCCACAGATAATAACAAAGCTGCCTTGAAGTTCAGGTTGCTGCATGTCCCAGTGCATAATGATCTTTAAAAAATATCCTAATATTTTCAACAGGATGTCTATATGCTGCTGAGACCATGGCCATAACAGTTCCCTGTGTGCCTATTTGGGTCTCCTGTCATTTATACTCTTTCCTCTTCTCCATCCCTTCAGCTGTCACACCACTATAACTCTGCAACACTTCTTTTTATTCTCTTGTTTTCATTCTCTTCTATACCGCACTGCATGCTGATGTTTTTTTCTCCAACTGTATTCCCCTGGTTATAAATTATTCATGGAGACCTTCACAGGGGAGCGTCACATCCACGGCTGCTCCTTTAGGGTGACATTAGTTCCTAGGAATAACAGTGATGTCATTGTCATTATGGGGATTGTGTGTCTGGGCGTGTGTGAGACCTGGATTTGGAGCTTCATGACGTGAGCCCTTAAAAATTTAGGGCATTTGGAGTGAGCATGTGAATATGTGGATGTGGAGAAAAACAGCAAGGCAGCAGAGATCTGGTATGCAAATTTTAAGCCAAAACTTGCAATAATGTTAATTAAAATGAAGACACCAAATAATATAATTAAACATAAATTTACTTATATGGTCAATTTAAAAAACTTTGTATAAATTAAACAATTATTAAACAAGATTCCTGCCCTTTTCTATTAGGGCAGTGGTAGCTCAGTGGTTAAAATGCTCGACATCTGACCAGAAGGTCATGGGTTTGAATCCCCCTACCACCAAGCTGCCAATATTGGGCCCTGGAGCAAGGCCCTTAACCCTCAACTGCTCAGTTGTATAAATGAGATAAAAGTAAGTCGCTATGGTTAAGAGCATCTGCCAAATGCCATAAATGTATGGTACTTCAGGGCAAAAAATCTAACTGATGTACAGATCATGGACAAATTAAAGGTAAAAAAAATCATTAAATGTATGTTAGTAAGGTATGACAAAATTGAACTGAATAGCTTCAGCATGTAGTAGCATAGATTTAACAAGTCACTGGACTTGAAGTCATGGAGAAACGAACATGATTCCGCCTGAGTGGAGACTCCGTCTAGCGCTTGGCTCCAAAATCTTTCACAGTTGTTCAAGTGGGTTGAGATCTTATGAGCGTGAAACCCACAGCAAATTGTTTAAATAAATTTATTTTCAATGAGTCGTCATTCCCTGTGGATGGAGGCAGTGTCATCCTGAAAGAGACCGCACCCATCAGGATAGAAAACTTTTCATTACATTACATTACATTACAAAACTGATACACCAGTCTAATAATTGGTAGGTCCCCTATTAAGCATGAGTTGCTGGATTTTTCAGCTCCACACCATGTTGCATGACATCCCAGCTGTGTTCAATAATGTTGAGATCTGGTGACCCCAAACTTAGATGAGTGTTCCTCTAACCATAATTTGGTGTCTTATTCAAATACAATTATTTTGCTGATACATTATAGTTGAAATACCTGGTCACAGTAATGCATTAGGCCACAATCAACCTCACACTAACACTTATTATCGATTGTTTTCCTTTAACAGCACACTAATAGGCAATATGTGGATCATTTCTGACATTCAGTCAAGCAGCAGAAACAAGCCACTTATAATGTACATTTTAACAAACCAGTAGCATTATCTCCCCATGCCGAACACTTAAACAAATGGCATATTTAAAGTACCCTTCTGCGTGGTTCTTATTGAATTTTGATGCTTCTTAAACACTGCATAGAACCTTAGAGAGCAAATGTAAAGTATTAACACACAAACAAAAAAGAAATCACTTTAATAGTGCCTAGACCCATGCAGCGTGCCTGGTTCAAAACAGAAATCCTGCATCCCAGGCCGGGTCTAAGGATAATGCTGTGACTCATCCCTGTACATTATCAGCAGCTGTAGTAAACCTGTTTCTGTTGCACTATGTGAGTGTATATGTGTCTGTTTTTGGGCATGGGTGTCTTTAGGGTTCCCTGAAGAAGTGTCTGTTATGCTAAATTCCTTCCTTCACAGAAATTGCTGCGCCTGACATCTGGAAGTGCATGAAACATATACAGATGGGGCAAATGTTGAAAGCCATGACATTGCGCGCACACACACACACAAATGTGGTTATATAAAGCATTTGTAGCTACAAATATAGGCCATGCCACTGATGAGAGACAGAGATATCGTTCCTCCTGTGTGTGTGTGTGTGTGTGTGTGTCTTCATGGACAGAATTTTGCCTATTGGCAAATATCAGACAGGCACCAAATCAATACTCATTACAAACATGCTCACACATATATGCACACACACACATAGACACACAGAAACAAAGAGTACTGCCAATCACTTTAAAAAGCCTGAGATGAAGAGTTGAAAGGTCAAGGGGGTGTTTGCCGGACAGGTCCACATGGGTACATTTGTAGCCTATCATCAGATGCTGGTGCAGAAACGAATTCAGAGATGTATATGGCACATTAATAGAAACACCAAGCCGAGGGGCTATGTAACAGCATGTAGTGACAAAATTTGCAGAAGGACGCGTACTGTAAACTGAAACAAAAGTAAAATTCTATCATTCTTTCAGATTTTTATTAAGTAGGAGCAGCACTTAACATCCTGTACTACTGACACTAAAATGCTGTATGGTCAGTGTTTTAGCAAGACTCCACTTGTCTAATCTTGAGCCTATAATAGGGCTTTTACTTACAATTAAATATTGAAAAGAACAGAGTGAATCAAGTAAACACCTCAGATGTAGTGTAGGTGGTTTTAACAGTTCCAGTCTGGATTGTTGTCTTTACAGCATCTCTTCTGTTTATTCGCACTTGCTAATGAAACAGACGGTATATCTGGGTTGTGTGTGTCTGTGTGTATGCGGTATATCTGGGTTGTGTGTATGCGTATAAATAAATGTACGTGCGAAGGTCATCTCATTGATCAGGACCGTAACAGTAGCTGCTGCAGTCTAGCTACAGCTACATTTCGGTCTTCCACTGCAGACTCTCAGAAAGTGCTGAAAACAGCTTTAGACAAAATTATAGTTTATAGGATTATAGGAAATACACTGGTATACACCAGAAAAACTGGTACACCAGTCTAATACTTGGAAGGCCCACCATGGGGCATGGACTGCACAAGCTTGTGGAATTGTTCCATAGTGAAGTGAAAGTTAACTATTTGCCTACTGTGCTTGCACACAGAGGAACGTGACCTCTGCATTTAACTCATCCATGCAGTGAAACACACACGCACACCAGTGAACACATTTGCCCGGAGCAGGGGCGGCCCCAAACCAGGTGTCTTGCTCTATGCAGGGACCTGGGACCTTCCAGTCACGAGAAGGTGTGTGTTCTATTGCACAGATGTGTTCCTTCCCAGATGTGTTCGATAACATTGAGATTTGGTGACATTGGTGGGAATAACAAAACCCCAAACTCAGATGAGTATTCCTCTAACCATAATTTGGTGTCTCTAGACAGGTGTGGTGTAGTATAGTCCTGCTGGAAAGGGCCAAACACATCAGAATGAATGTAGGACATGAATGGGTGTAAGTCATAGTGTTACAAGCCAGAATGGGTGTAACACAGACAGCAATCAGATGTCAGCGACGTTTGTAGATGTACCAGGGGTCCTATACCATTTTGGATCCACCACAAATCTGTACTAGTCTGTACTAGTTTTTCTTGCACTTTGTTAATGATGAAACACTCCGTTTAAGTCAGTTTGATCAACTGAGTGTTTCTTCTTAAATCAAGACCACTGACAGGAACTATGCAAATTGTGACACAGATTTGAGACTGCTGTTGTATAATTACTTATATTTCTACTTATTTGCATTCAGAATGCATATGCAAACTCAAGATAAATCAAGATAGCTAGGCTTATTTCAGTATTTACACCAAAGGTTCAGCCAAAAATTAAGCATTCTTTTCTTATGCCAAACGTAGACGATCAGCCAAGACATGTTTGCTCCTTAGCTTTGCCTTGGAGCTATGAGATTAATGTTGCTAAATAATAGGAAGAACCATGATTAGCACCAAACTGCCGCCTGAATCACACATGCCTCAAAAGACCTTTGGCTCAGTAAAACCATTTGTATATAAACCAGTATTAGTATTAAATAAGTTCCGTTTGTTAAAAGGCATGGATATCCGTCAAATATTGTGTCCCACATTCCGGCAGCCCTGTTAGGACAAACACTCCAGTGTTTCCCTGAAGGCAGCAACCAGACAACCAAGGCAAATAACAATCCAAGGGCAACACACGCTCAATAAAACCATGGTGAGAGTTACAAACTGAGCAATAGTGCTTACGCTGCCAGCCATGGTGGATCAACTGTCGAGGCACTAGGTTACTTATCAGAGGTTGGAGGTTCAAGCCTCAGTGCTGCCAGACTGCCCCTGCTGAAGTTCTAAATTAAGGCCATGTTTACGGCTATGTGCTCCAAAAGTGCTGTGTCATGCCCGACCCTGTGTTAACCTCAGTAAAGGAAGAAATTTAACTATGCTGAAATGTATATGTGACAAATAAAGGCTTCGTTTTCTTCGTTCGCCATGTTCATACCTCTTCTGTAAAAACAACCTGGAGCTTTTAAGCACTTTATTCCCAAAGCCAGGTGCAACTCATTGACAGCCATTTAATAGGACGTGGGCGAAGCTACAGAGAGAACAGGAAAGGAAAAGGGAGCAGTAGAAGTAGTGCAAACATGTTCTGAGACAATATGATGAAGAAAACTTCACAAGGCTCCAAAACGGAACCCAGCCTTTTCTACATCCAGCCTATATTGGCATAGTGATTCGATTTCAAAATGAATGTTGCTATTGTGATTAGCTAACATACTGCTAACACACTTACGTCTTGTTGTTTTGTAGAAAACAATCATGTCAGCAATCACACATTTCTGACACTGAACAACCCTGAATTGCCTTGAGGCGAGCATGTGATTTAAACATGTGCTTTCTCTGATGCTAAACCGCTAGCTGTAAATTTCCCTTCGCTTAGCATTTGTGCCTGTGCAAAACAGTTCACTGTATGAGGGAAACTGTGTAAATGTCAGGACTGGCAGTAATGATTATAATATCATGACAGTAGATAAAAAACAGAACCTTCCAGACATGTACATTTTTGGGTGTCTAGGTTTGCCGTCTGTTCTGTTATGTACTTGAATACGTTCAGGATTTGCGTTAGGCATATTAATGCCCTGATTTCTGTTTATCTAGGTCTGGCTGCTGTCTGTTGTTTGCCCCATTGAAATAGATCTTTTCTTTCGCTGCAGTGCCTCTATTATCATATCATCTTACATTCGCTTCAGTTGCGCAGCTCTGCTCCTGTGCCGTTTTTAATACGCTGTTGGTTCCAGGATCATGAGGAGGTTGTTTTTTTTTTTTGTGTGGGGGGGATATGAAAAGCTCAGTTTAGCATGACAATAATTTGATGAGGATGAAAAAGATTGATAAAAAGTATATAATAGGTGAAACATGCAGTTTAATGAGGCACAGCACAAGAATGCTAACATAAGTGGACATGAACTGCTTTTACTTCTAATCGTTACAAAGCATTGAGACTTACAGAGTTTTACGGCAACCTTTTTATCAACCCTGTCATTAAAAAAACATGGTAAATCATCAGAATGTTAAAATAAAATAAGTAAATCAATTTTGGACATCGGACGAATGCTGCTTAGAAAAACAGCCTACAATACTGCATTCTTTTTACTTTCATCACTCTTTTCCACCATTACCCTTTTCAGTTCTGTTACACGAGCAGAAAGCTGTATGAATGATATAAATCTAGTTTGTCTGGAGATTGCATTCAGTACAGTTCTTCCCATAGACTTCACGCATAGCCCACATATGCTATATAGATTACATTTCAGCTTGTGATTTCTTTAGCAGGCTCTTGTCTGCATCTGATCCTTTCTGATTGGTGTCTGGCGTTTGGAGTCTACAGGAAATGAGGATGTCTGACTGGCATTTCCTGGTAGATATCTGCCATTGAGTTTCACAGGAGTGGAAACACGGCATGACGTGACATGGTCTTTGACCCCCGTTGAGCAGCAGGCATTGACTGAATAGGGTACTAGCACTATCACTGCTGGTAATCATAGTCCTTGTTGTAGTGACTTGGGTAACTATGTGGCATTTTTTGGTTGTATAGAATAGGAGGATAGAAGACGTTAGAGGTATGCTACCTTGACTCACTTTTAAGGTAGTGATGTAAACAGGGAAGAAATGGTGGTATATATCATATACCATATCCTCTGTTGGTCAGAGGATATGGGAAATATGTGCACAGCAAAAGCCAGGAAGTAAACTATAGGATCAAACATGTGCCACATGCACATATGTCTCCTTTCTGGTACAGGAACATACAGAGGAACCAGAAGGCCACAGCATATATTTAACATTATTTACACCATAGATTGGTGACAAATCCACTGGAGGTGTCTATTTGTTCATTCTGCCAGCAATGTTTCAGTCCATTAAATAAGGATAAAAATGATGTAAATGATTTTGCTATGGTCTTCACACTTCACACGAAACAAACCAGTTGAATACCTGTAGAAGATCATCATCATAAGCATTAGTCAAATGCACTACCACTGAGGTCCACCCCCATACCCAGCCACCCAGCAGCAATGGTGCCATACTTCCATATAATATATGTACATTATGTATGGTGCCATACTGGATTTAGCAATCTCTGTTGGACTGTTTTTGTGACTGGAAGGGTTTGCTCCCTACAATACAGTCGGACAAGACACGACTGAAGTGCCCTTGAGAAACGCACCTAACCCTTGCTTAATTTAATCAAAATTACATCCTGTGTTTGTCACTTTAAAGCATTTCAGGTATTGTGCCATATTTCCATGTTATCACTTACTCTGATGTCTTACAGTGTGGAGTACAAATAACGTAAATGCAAAAAATGGCAGGGGGCACCCGGATTTGAACCAGGGACCTCTTGATCTGCAGTCAAATGCTCTACCACTGAGCTATACCCCCACATGGTTTACTTCAGTGTGTTACAGCAATAAGTAATCTTATGTACACAATCTTTGGCAGGGATAGTGCCATATCTCCACTGTATGATATACTGGATTTATAAGGACAACTTTGTCTTATTTTAAATTTTCATTGTCGTATTAATGGAATAGAGCGTAAAGGCATTGTTTAAGGGGATTTTGAGGCAATCAGGGTAGGGGGCACCTGGATTTGAACTTATGCAGTCAAATGCTCTACCACTGAGCTACACCTCCACGCTGGTAACCGAGGTGTGTTAAGGTAATAGGTAATCCTAAAGTACACAGACTTGGTAGGCACAGTGCCATACCTCAACCGTATGATATATGTATATGCTTAAAGACAACTTTCTTTGTCGTATTGGTAATTTCTATTGCTGTATTAAAAGTGTAGAGCATAAGTTATTTTAAGGGACTGTGAAGCAACCAAGGTAGGTGGCAGCCATAACCTGGGACGTCTTGATCCTGCTGTAAAGTTGTAAAGCAGTTAGGGTGACTTTAATCCGATGTGTCAGACAGTGGCAACCTTTCGGTTCTGACCAATACTCAGTACAAATTTATGGCACTATTACTGCCTAATTTGCCCCAGTAAACAGTATGAAAGACAGATATTTCTTATAGTTTTCACGGTTTCCGTCAGACTTGCTTGTTGTAAGATGTAAAGCGGTGAGGGTTCAATTACTTCAATAAAGTGACCTATAAAGGGATTTTGATACAAATTTCCCAAAGGCAGGGGAAACCCAGATTTTCACCAGGCAACATCTTGACTTGCAGTCAAATGCTGCAAGGTGGCCTAGTGGTTAGGGACCCGGTCAAGGGTTCGATCCCCACCCAGGGCAAGACATGACTGAGGTGCCCTTGAGCAAGGCCCCTAACTGCTCCCTGGGTGCTGTGGTATGGGGCTGCCCCCTGCTCTGGGCAAGTGCGTTCACTGCCCCCTAGTGTTCACTGGTGTGTGTGTTTCACTGCACGGAAGGGTAAAATGCAGTAATGGTGTGGAGCATTAAATAATAATATAAATATCTTAAAGGGAGTTTGATGCAAAAAAAGCTATGTGGCACTAGGATTTGAACCAGGGACCTCATGATCTAAGCTAAACAAACAGTTACAGAGACTTCAATCAGATGCATTAGACAGGTACTGCACTTCCATGTAATGATACACGTCTATGTACAGAGACAATATCCTTTATTGTAGCAGTTATTTCCATAGCTGTGTTAACAGTGTAAAGAATAAATAACTTAAACGGCTGTTGATGAAAATAAGGCAGGGGGCACCCGGATTTGAACCGGGGACCTCTTGATCTGCAGTCAAATGCTCTACCACTGAGCTATACCCCCACACCTGAACCTACTGTGTGCAATAGTGTAATCTTAAAGTACACAGATTTGGCCAGTCACATGGCAAGTAAACACAGCATGATATATGTATACGCATACGGACAACTTTCTTTGTCTTATTGGTAATTTTCATTGCTGTATTAAAAGTGGAGAGCATAAATTAGTTAAAGAGACTGTGATAAAGGTAAGGAACACCTGGATTTGAACCAGGAACCTCTTGAGCTGCAGTCAAGTGCTCAATACTTAGGTGCTACAAAGCTTCGGACTAAAGTGTCATAGTAATCGGTAACATTATGATTAATAACATCCTATAACATTAATCACAGTGCCATTCATGCTAGCAGCTCTTCATGGCTGCCTGTCGTCTCTCGAACCCATAGTTAGTTGTCACCAAGATCCATTTAATGAACCATGTATGCAGGCTGTGTCCCACTGTGTCAGCGTAGAGTAGTACAGAGGGCTTTAAATAATCTTCACACCAAGGTCGGGTATGTGTTCACAGCTGTCAGGAGGGGTGATAAAGGGCAGTACTGATTTATGGCAAGTTGTTGTATCCAGTATTGGGTGTGAGGGTGGGGCCTAATTTGTGCTTCAATAGAATACGTGTGTATTATTCTGTCGGTGTGTGTTGTGTGTGTATCTATTTACACACATGCCTTTAGACAAATATTAATATATCTTTGACCTATAATAATGTTCATGGAAGAATGGATGTTTCTTTAACAATCCCAGTATCTGAATATGACTGAGCAAAGCCATGCTGTCAGTACAGCAGTTTAACGTTAGAGGGATTTGAAAAGTGTGTGTGTGTGTGTGTGTGGAATGTACGTTTATATCAGAGACTGAAAATAACGTCTTGTGAGGTTACGGTGTAGCCCATCTGTTTTATCTCAGCTATGTCACTATGCTTATACACACATATACGCGCACACACACACACACACACACACACACACACAGGACAGTTCCAGTATGCAGGTGTCGCTCACTGTATATTTCGAAAA
>JAOVVF010000025.1:23242140-23253671 GCA_028565595.1 Duopalatinus emarginatus
TACGGTTGCGTTCATGTACATCAACTCATTCACACATGCACACAAAGTAAAAATGCAGAGTATGAAGAAATGTGTGTATGTGTATGATGTTGTTTTGAAAAATGTTATGCAACCATAGCTTATAGCTATTTTGTCTGATCTGGTCTGGCAAACATTCTAGAAAAACTGGTTTGTGATCAACTGGAAGTGTTTCTGTAATTAAGTGGTGTTTCATCTGAAATCCAGTTAAGTTGCATAAGCTGCATAACACACAGTAGTAAAAGGTATGTCACGCTGCTCAGTAATTTGTAGTCATTTATATATAGTTTGGTCATTTATAATTACCTGACACTTGAAAATATAAGTCACATACTGTGTGACTATTAGTAAGTAAGTCTTTATTTTTATTTATTATTTTTTAATAATAATAAAATAATATAATAAAAAATAATATAATGATATAAAATACATTTATTAAACTTAAAAACCTCAACCTCAAAAAATTTTAAAGTTGAAAAATTAAGTTTATTGACCTGTGATTGACTCAACTAGTTCACCCCTGCATTAGAAGCCGTCATCCTGGCTTCCCAAAAGTGTGTATGTTAACAACACAGGGTTGAACGTGTGAATGACAGTGTCTGTATAAATAATTATAATAGTTACTTTTAAAACCTGAAATTTCTAATTTTTAATACAAATTTTATTGTCGATATTAATTTTAGAAATTCTGCATTTATGAGTCAAACAAAAAAAAAAAAAAAAAAAGTTTGTATTTCAGTTAAAAATGCAATTAAATTACTGTTAATTAATTCACTTAAATTTCTTCAATTGAATAAAAGAAAACACTTTCAACTTAAAAAAATAAATAAATAAATAATAATAATACAATAATAATAATAATGAAGGTTTCTGTCTATGAAAAGAAACAAGTGTAAAAAATCTAATCCTCCACAAGAACTGTGTCAGATTCTCAATGATGCTCAATAAAACTAGATCTGATTTCCTTATAAATCTGTTCAAGTTGTACCTGGGACCAGGAACAACATATCAAGAAATAGTCACATATTATACTGACTTTTTTTTAGGTTAGACCTTTTTTTATTTTTGTTATATGTATGTATATATCTTTGTATGTATGTATGTATGTATACTGCATTTATTTTTCTTTCCTTTTTTTTTTACTTTCTCATGCTTTAGAAAACCTGGCATTCAGATATATAAGCAAAGTCAGAATTACTAGACCCTTTTTTTTAATTGTGCATATGGCCGTAAGCACTCGGTTACCCTGATATTCTCTGACTTAAAAAAAAAACAATATTAAAATACCAAAATTAGTCTAGGCTTCAGGATCTTTTAAGTAAGAAATATAAAAAAATTATATTCACTTTATTTTTCTTCATTGTGTTTTATATGAAATGAGCTTTATGTCATTAAAGACGGAGCTATTGTAGGCATGGTTACTTTGTATTTTTGTTCTTGGTTAAAATATCGCTTCTGATTTTGTGTCTGTTCTTCATGTCTGGAACTCTTAATTAATGACATGAAACTTGCTAGACAATGACCTGCTTGCTTTAATCTCTTATAAACTAATGAATGGTGTGTGTGTGTGCGTGTGCGTGTGTGTGCGTGTGTGTGTGCACGCTGCAGGTGACAGATTAGTAAAGGTGAATGGCGAGAGTGTGTTGGGTAAGACGTACTCCCAGGTGATAGCACTAATTCAAAACAGGTGAGTCATTATTATATGGATTATAAATAAAGCAAGGTTTTCATGCCTTTATCTATAGACTCAGCATTTCCATTCCATATATGTGCATGAAATGTCCCAACTTGGTCCATGTACGATAGACAGATGGCACAAACTTGACATGACATATTGTAATATCCTCTACAGATTTGTATTTATAGTCTTTACATTTTTGCTGCTTCTGTAGTGAGAGTGTGCTGGAGCTCTCCATAATGCCAAAGGATGAGGATGTACTGCAGCTGGTAAGTGTTAAATGCTTCACACATGTGCTAGACACACACACACACACACACATGCGTTTGTTTTCCTATTCTTATGAAGCTCATTAGTACCATTCCTAACCCAAATCAGCAACAGCAAAAAAAAACAACCCAGTTTTATTTTCAGCATGTCCTCACATGCTTAAAAATATCTGATACTCCGATCCTTGTGGGATCCTTACAAAGATATACAAACAAGCATGCTACTGCACATTTTAGTATGAGTATATAGTATGTAGTATAGACAACACTGGAGCAGAAGAGCTATTAGAGCTGACTTTTCCACTCCCCAAAAAAGGTCTCTATTATAGTTATTAAGTCATTAGTTTAAATTAACGTTGATTGTAAATGTAATTTTTGACTAACTGGAATAAGTTTGTTTAATTAAAGTGACTAATCAAAAAAGTCCAATAACTGCAAAAGAAAAAAAAAGAAAAAAAGACAGTGGCTGTGTCCGAAATCACATACTTCCATCCTGAACAGTATGTGAAAGCAGTATGCATCAACAGGTAGTGTGTCTGAATATATAGCATTCATTAATAGTATGTGAAAAGTCATCCGATGACGGCTGCAGCTATTTTCAAGTATGCGAAGACAGCACACTGTGGTCTTATCATCTATCATCTATCCCATAATTCAGCTAGCTTGAGCTGCGAAGGCGTTTTCAAGCTGAAGAATAAAAATGGCAAGAAAGCCAGCCAGGGAGTAGCCAGAAAATCAAATGTATAATATTACGTATGTACAACCCTAAGTAACGTTATGAGTAGCTTTGTGGAGAACAACAAACACATATAATTTTAAGTTGTGTGACTTTGGTAACATTGCGGAGGTAGTATGAGGAGTATGCACTGGATCCGATCTAGTATGTAGTGTTTGAGGTATGCCTTTTCGGACGCAGCCAATAAAAGAGACAGAGTAAACAATGAGAATGAAACATGGACATAATATAAGCAGCAATAATATTCAAATATAAATCATTAGGAAGCAATGTGACAAATACAATATAAATACATAGTGAAATACTGACGTCTAACATGGTTTGACAAGAAATCTGTCTGTCTGTCTGTCTGTCTGTCTACCCACTAAATCCTAATAGTATTTGAAACTCAAAGGCAACGTCTAAGGCAATTTCACACACACAAGATTTTACACCCCTACACACAGACACACATGTTAATGAATTTTCATGTCCATATTCACATCTGCCGCAGCTGTTTCCCAAACGCAGCCTGGTATTTTTAGCTTGGGCCGATGTACGACAAATGTGAAAAGGCAGTTCGAAAGGTACAGATACTTGTTGAATGTCACAGTTCTTCTCTCGAATTGGACGATGCTGATGTAAACAGTCATTCAGTGACTCATCAGACTACTTTAGATTACTTCGGGCTTTACACAGAGATTCGTCCTGTCACATGATAAATGCTCACACGCACTAAAACACATTCCTCTTGAACAGCACACACTCGGACTTGCCAGAGTTCCCATATTCATATCAGCCCTAAATTACCCTGTCGCTCACATGATGAGACATGCGAGGGCATGCGGTACAGGGAGACGGGAACACGCACACACGCGTGCGAAACACGTCAGCTCAGTTTAGAGCACGTTAGCTGGACACTTTATCTGTGTACTCTAGGAATCATTATTTCACCCAGCTGTCATGTCCTGTCTCTTTTCCCTGTATTTCATACCATTCTTTTTCTATCTGTTGCTCTCTATCGTTGCGCCAGACACCCCTCCTTACACACGTATCATCTGCATTCCTGAGATGACATCATCAGTGGTGTGGCCCCTCCCACACTCTGAAAGGGTGGAGAGAGTGAGTGAGAGAGAGGGAGAGAATCAGAGAGAGAGAGAGAGAGAGAGATGAGGAAGGGTGGGAGTTCAGAAGTGCTGGGTTGGGTTCTTCTCAATACACCATACCAGACAGAGAAGAAACACTGAGTGAGAAACAGACATTAAAAAAAGGGGGCAGTGATTAGTCAAGAGTCAAGGACCAGGAAAAGGACAGCTCGAAAGGACAAATAAAGAACAGCAAGCTCAGCAGAAGAGGAGTGAAAAAAGCTCTAAGCAAACCTAGAGACTCCTTTCTGAATCTTTCAACCCATTCTGTGAGTTTTGATCTGTTTACACATACTCGGCTATGTGTGTGCATGCATGCGTGTTAAATGTTCATGGACCTGACATTGTGTATTGATCGTCTTGTCCTGTGTGCAAGTCATCATTTAGCTTTTATTGCGCCTTTAAAGCCAATCAGGGGCTGATGATGTTCTCGCAGCCAGTCGGACCGTTCTGTGGTTTTGTGTAAATGGCTCTCTGCTGCATTTCCGTAGCTTCCTGTACTTCATATGCATAATAAATATTGTTGGTTAGAAGTATAAATCTAGCCTTCAGTTGATTGTTTTGCATTGGGTTTGTTGTCATGAGCCTGACTGCTTCTCCTGCATTTGTCTCTATTGACAGTAAGCAATAATATGGAATAAGTTACTATATAGAGTATAACAAGTATTTGCAGCTTGGGTTATCTGGATATTGAAGTATGAAGCAGACAGAATGGTATGTACAGTTTGTGTAATTTGGCTTACTTTGGCGTTATGCCTTTCATGCAGTTTCGTCGGTTTGTCCCGACAGTGTTGTGTATTAACAGTATAAACAAAAATATTTTGGATTGTATAACCAATAAGATTGCTAGGTGTGCTGTTCTTTAAAACCTGTGCAAAAAACACATTTGGTGTCATCACGTCGGCCATCATGTTGGTGTCACTATAGAGTATTTTGACTTTTTGTGTGAACAGGTGAGAAGTATTTTGTCTGAATGCTTTGTGGTGAGTTGTTTTGTTAAAAGCAAAATTCAAAATAAAATCAAATTGATTCATGCTTTAGATAGTCACATCACGTTCGTACACTTCAGGGTCAGTCCCACGTAAAAACTCTAACCAGAGTCTTTTCTCTGTTTGCTTTTTATCACAGGCGTACTCTCATGATGCCTACCTGAAAGGGAACGCACCATTTACAGGAGGGGCCCAAAATCTTCCTACGCCGCCCCCTCTGTGCTACCCGCAACGTTCCCAGCCTCATCCAAGCCACAGCCCTTGCCCTGCCTCTCCTCTGTCCCCCCACATGGGACAGAACCAGCTGGACAACTGGAGCCGCTGGCCCGGCTCCGCCTCCAGCTCATCCCCACCACTTGACAACCGGACAAGTGCACCTACCACCACCAGTATGGCCTGGGCATCAGAGGCCCGTGAAGCAGGGGGTGTCAGCCACAGCAGCCCTGCTCATCGGACTGAGGAAATCCGGTACGGTATGACTGAGAGAGGACATGCGTTCTCGTCCTCGCCTTCCACAAGTCCGCCGCAGCACACTCATCATGGGAACAACAGCAAGGACAACTTGTCAAGGGGCGGCCAGCAAAAACCTGCACCAGTGTCAAGTTCAAGCCGTAACGAACGCACGCAACAAGCCCTCACTAACTGGTACTACAACCAGGTGTCAGAACGGGAGCGAGAACGGGAACGCTCAACTGTCCGCTCTCTGCACCACCGCCAACGCAGTTTCTCTCAGGACCGTCTGGGAGAGCTAAGCCGAATCAGATGGGCACATAGGACTGACTTTCCCCAGAGTGTCTCTCAGGACACGTTGGTGCAGCCTCCTCATTGGATACAGGCCGTACCTTCGGCCTGCCAGAACCGTTCTCGCTCCGAGAACCTCCTCCGCAGTCGCTACGGGCACTCAGGTCGCTCGTTAGAGGACCTGGACCGGGTAATTTGCCCCCTCTCGCCACACCACGAAAGACAAGCCTGGCAGCAACAGCCGCAGAGGCAGACAAACCATTTTAACTCGGCACAGGCACCATCTAGTTCCCGTCATCGCCAACACCAATCCCAGCCTTCAGAGCATCATCGTTGCCAGCCGCACTCTCCCCAACAACACCAACACCTGCCAAAGCATCAAAACCAAATGCATTCATCACAACATCCACCACAGAGCCGCCGTCTGACCTCGTGCCAGAGTGTGGACCAGGAACAGATTGGCTACCGCAGCTACAGCCCCTCCTTCAACCGCAAGAGTGGACGAATCCTGCAGCATGCCCAATCGTTCCGGGACCCATCCTACACAGGCCCACGCCTCAGCTGGACCAGTCTTCCAGAGGGCATGGCTCCATCTTCCACTCCATCGTCTGCTGGTGCTACTGGCTCAGTATCTGGTGAAGGACAGGATGGAACCCATCGTCCGACTAACCATGAAAGAGAGGGCAGGGAGACAGAGACCGAGATCCAAGCACAGGTTCAAGAAGTGGTCTTAAGACAAAAGCCACCCATGGGCCGAAGAGCTGGCCATGTCCACCGACTCCCACTAGCACTTGACGGCAGTGACCCTCTACTTTTCACCTCGGATCCTGAGGAAGCCCTGACCAAGTCAGAGGGTTCTTCCTCCCAGCGGCATGCGAACGGTAATCTAGCAGCACTCTCTGTGGAGGATGACTCGCTGGCCTCTATCCCCTTCATTGGTGAGCTTCTTTTCTTCTTTGGGTTCTGTCTTTCTGCTTAAAGTCATCCTCCATTTATTTTGCCCGTTTCTTTTTCTTTATTAAGGCTTCTTCATCATACAGTTCCTGTTATGTGTTGTATTAATTCCATCGATTATCTCTACTTTTGTAAGCAGGTTTACTATTAACGTCTATGTCAGTTTCCTTACAATATTTAAGTGTTTTCTTATCTAGGCAGCTTGCAGCTTCTATTGGTGTCCTTTTTTTTTTTTAGTGTGGCAGATATGTCAGACTTAACATCAAATTCTCTGCCCATGGGCTACATACCATCTGTTATCTTTTTTTTTTTTTTTACACTGGTCACAAAGTTTGGGATTTTTTTAAGATAGCGATCTGATTTGCTCATAACACTTCCGTGTCTTCATAGCAGTGTGCTGTTTTCATATGTGAAAACAAATTTGACCTTTTAAAATGAGATCCTAGAAGAAGACGTTGTCACATGTACATTACAGCACAGTGAGATCCTTTTTTTCGTGTATGCTAGCTTTGTTACGATCTCGGGGTCAGGGCTAGCCATGTGAGCCAGGGAGAGTTAAGAGCCTTGCTTAAGAGCCTAACAGTGGCACTTTGGTGTAATGGGGCTTGAATCCCCAAGCATTAGATCCCTGAACCCAGAGGATTAACTGTTGAACCACCCGTGCCTAAAAAGTCGTCCTACTAGTTACTGCATTAAAAAAAGTTTGATCTGTCTTATCTCCAGATATAGTGTTTAGAAGTAGACGTATTGTCCATATTTAATCGCAAAGCCATATCAGGCTCTACTAGAAGCTAGTAGTCTTGGTTTCTGAGGCCTTCTTAGGCAGTAAAAGTGTAAGACTTGTAAATCCCTATGCACTCAGAGCCATGCATTTCTCTGGGATGTAGGCTAGTTGTTAAGGAAGCAGGAGAATGAAGTGGCCAGACACTTAATAAACTGACAGGAATGTTGGACGGTCTGTCATAAGAGCCTGCAAACCCACTGGCATCGCCATTCATTTCCTCTGTCTGGTGCATGTCTGTGTTGTTTGCGGGCTTTGCTTGAGTAGTGTGGACGTCTTCCATGATCATGTAGACACCATTAACAATCTTGTACCTGAATCAAGCTTTACGAATTTCTGCCGAAACACTTAATCGTCGGGAACTTGACACGACTCGTATGTCCTAATTCTGCATTACCATACAGTAGCTGATTCAAGATGACTGATAACTCGAGACTTGTGAGACAGGATCTTTACTAATAGCACATTCATTTAGCGAATCAATACAATCATGTGGAAAGAAAAGCGGGACAGAGAAACGTGTGTGTCTGCGCGTGAGTGCGTTTCATCCTGTGGCTTGCAGCAATCGTGTCCCGGCTTGCCTGCTACTTGGGTAAGAGTACAGGAGCTTATGGAGATTTCGAAATAACATGGCCGACAACACGTGAAGCATGCCAAGCCGAGGAGACGAAGGCAGTATATAGACCCGTTCTATTACACACACACACATACACACATGCAGGGCATGCTACCTACAGAGCCCTACAAAAATCCTTTTTTTCAGAAACAGGTTAATACGGCTGGGAAACACAAGCATACAATTCAGAGAGCAGTTCAAACCTGACAGAAGTACAACCTGTTTTGCATAAAACAACACACCCTCAATTCCACACAAATACGTATGAAAGCCCAGAATGCCCAGAAGCAATAGTCAAACTGTAGGTTAAGCCTACAGAACACATACTAAAGAGAGCAATGACTACAGCGTGTGGTTATGTTCTCTGTTTGTTTCAAATCAATACAAATCTCTCTCTCTTTCTCTGTGTGTGTGTGTGTGTTGGGCATGTTTTTATATCTTGTTAAGATCCTTACATGCATAGGAACATCTGATAAATTTGGCCTTGTGGGGACATTTGGCTGGTCCCCATGAGGAAACTGGACTAATAATATCAACTAGCTGCATTAATAATGCATGTCCAAATAATAGAAGTTCCTGACAAGAATAACAAGGCAAAAACTATACAGTAAATGTGTGTGTGTGTTTGTGTTTATGCTAGTTAAAGGACAGGTAACTGAGGTTAGAAGGACAGGTACGTACATAGCCCAATGTACAAACATCTACGCGTTTTCACATTCACAAGCCGAGACTTGCTGCGGCACCGAAATCGAAACAACAGAATACACACCCACACGCTGATGTCTGGCCAGTTGGGAGACTGTTTTGCATCTAGGCATCGAGTTAGAGTGCTTTTTGTTCCGTGCAATCCTTAGAGGAAGCTTTTTACGTGAGGTCAAATGGATCCATTTGGAAGACGTGAAGATGTTGAAGTAGTGTTGACTCTATACAGTAAGATGCCAGAAAAACTTATACAGGCGAGCCTATTGCAGAATACATAGCCTGGTGGTGGCTCCATGATGGTATGGGGTTTGTTTAGCTGGCGTTCCATAGTACCCCGGGTATGTCCACAAACGTCTCCGGCAGGTGAACGCTGTGTGCGCCTCCTTTGAGACAAGTTACACCCGCTCATGTCCTGCATTGATTCTGATAGCGTTTGGTCTTTTCTACCAGGACAATGTTTCCCCCACAAATGTCTAGAGACGCCAAATTATGGTTAGAGGAATACTCATTTGAGATTGGGGTTTCGCCATTCTCACCAGATCTCATTGTTATCAAACACATCTGGGATGCCATGCAACACGCTCTGGAACATAGAAAACCTACACCTCGGAATACAACAGAATTGTGGACCGTTCTGCAGAAAGTACAGTGTTCATTGCAGAGTGCATACACTGTGGCGGACCTACCAAGTATTAGACTAGTGAACCAGTTTTTCTGGCACTTGACCGTAAATATCAGACTTGGGTGTATCTAAGCTGTTTTCTTGGTGTCTACAGGCGTTGGAGTTGGCACTACGTTTCCAGGCGTTCTATATGGATTTCTGACTTACGATTTCAGGGTTGTTGGCAGTTTGGTTATCTGATAAAAGTCCTGGTTATTTTTGTTTAATAGATGATCTATGTAAATGCCGTGCACAGTTAAACATAAATTAGAAATGCATTTACAAAGAAATGTTTCTATGTGAGGGTGTGTGTAGTGTGTTTAACCTCAGTGCCACTATTGCGAGAGAACATTTGTGTATAATCAGTGCTTGGCTTTTTTAGGTAAATATCAGGGTCAGAAATACTTAAGCATGTGTGGAGTCATGTCAGCGCGAGTCACTGATTTGCATGACAGGTCGAACATGTTCCAGGTTCATTTGTACTTTTACAGCCCTGGCATACACCACCATAGGTGACATATACGAATATGGATTTGTATGTCTATTCTGTATTCTGTACTGAGATGATACCTGGGTGTTCAGGTCTTCTTTTTTTCTAATAAAAAGCTAATTGAATGGCATAAAACAGACTCAACCAAGCAGAAAAATCTGCTCCCTCCGGGTGTGGCAAGCTATTTCACTTGGTACAGTCCCAGAACTTGTGCATGCCATCGGTGACCTTCGGTCAGGATCCTTTGCTGTGGGTTTAAATAAAACATTTCACAAAAGGCAGGAAGTCACAGGAGCACGGCCCTGGCAGCTGGCACTGAGCAATCACATTTATTTAGTTTGATTATTTTGGTTAGCAGATAAATCAGGTCCACATTTCTGGGTTTGACACTGAGCGCTGTTTAATAGATGTCAAGCCATTATTATTCCGAGGTTTCCGGCCTGGGCTGTAGAGTCACAGTCCCCTTGGTCTGTTTAAAATGTCAGAAATACAGCCTGACCCTGTGTCAACCTTTAAAGATCGGCATTTCCTTAAATACTGTCGCACATTAGATCTAGTTTACTGTCCTGGGTTAATGTTTTAGCTCTGCTAATCTCTGCTTCTAAAATCTACATTGCATTAGAGGTTTTAATATATTTTGAAACATGGCGCAGCTGTGGGCTTGAGGTTAAGGAACCAGCCTTGTGACTGGAAGGTCCCTGGTTCCATCCCCTGTACCAGA
This sequence comes from Duopalatinus emarginatus, assembly GCA_028565595.1. Classification (NCBI taxonomy): domain Eukaryota; kingdom Metazoa; phylum Chordata; class Actinopteri; order Siluriformes; family Pimelodidae; genus Duopalatinus; species Duopalatinus emarginatus. The sequence continues at coordinate 23,252,621 of JAOVVF010000025.1, forward strand.
TAAAGAGCTCTAACCCATAACTTCTCCTTGTTGCCATGGACTGGGGTTGCCCACCACTCCAGACTAGGAGTGTTTAATAAAGTGTCTGGAGATCAGGTTCCTCTGTGTATGCAAGCCCAGTGCTCAGTGTGGTTCACTTCACTTTACTTCACTTTTGATAATTAACATGGGTGTCTGCTTTCTCTGATTGGCCGTCGCATTCAGTTTTTCTATTTTAGCACTACACTCTCAAAGCCTAGGGTTGACCTTTGGGTTACGAATGACTATATACACTACTAGTAATAGACACTAATGTTCGCTAAGCCCAAAAGTCTTTTTAGGCATGAAGAAATAGAAAGTATCGAATTTTTTTTTGTACCTAGTAAAAACACATTGAAATAGATTATTTGTCCACAAGCCTCCAAGACTTATGAAGCCTGCCAACCACATATAAGTAATATACAACACTGTGAAATGTTTGGCTATCCCAGCATGTTAGGAAGATCAGGTTAGCCATGATATATCACTACGGTTAAGAAAGTGCCCAGCAGTGGCACCTTGGCCGTGCTGAGACTTGTAATCCCTACCTTCTTATTAGTACACCAAAGCTTTAACCACTGTCCCACCACTACCTCTGTACATTGAGCGACCCACACCTTTTCAAACTGCTGCCCATTCTGTGTCACAAGGCACTGTAACACACTTGAGGAAAAAACAGTCTGCCCTCTTCTGCATACATGTGCCCAAAGGTGCCCACAATTGGCTACTGTCCATATAACTTAAAGGAGAGAAAAAGTCTATGCTACCCAAAGATTTTAGCCAGTGATGGCTCCAAGCCATGGATGGCTGTGGCATCATCAGTATTTGAATTTGGCAGCTTTTGTAGACACCAATGCTCAGTAGATTAACTTTCTCAGTATTTATCCAATCATTTCTTTGGCATTGACCAAGCATTCCTCATTCCCCACTGAGCCAAACTAAACCCTGGTTCCAGGTTGTGAAAGTAGACAGTCGCTGGCAACCCTGATGAAAACTACACTATATTACAGGTGACTAAATCTATAACTATGAA
>JAOVVF010000025.1:23276670-23296880 GCA_028565595.1 Duopalatinus emarginatus
GGGGGGGGGGGGTAGTGCAGACAGTAGTGCAGGTAGTGGGAGCCGTAAGGTGCAGTTATGTCCATTTATGTACAGATGTAGCAACAGTTATTGACCATATATTATAATGTATATGTGAACATAGACATTTTATTTTAGCAGCAATATTGACAATTTTGGTATAAGCATTGTGTTCTTACGATTATGTAGGCAGAATTTTTGTTTCATTTTGTCTTTTGTAGGTGTGTGTGTGTGTGTGTGTGTGTGTTCAGTCCAGTCACTGAGATATGTGCAGTTTATCAGGTACAGCGACCCTGGAGCAGAGAGGGTTAAAGGTCTTGCTCAAAGACCCAGCAGTGGTGGCTGGGCAATACTGGGGCTTGAACTCCCAACCTTTTGATCAGTAACTCAAAGCTGTAACCGTTGAGCCACTATTGCCTGCTAAAGGCTTAAAGCTTAGTTATCAGCTTAGCTGGTTTTTACTGCAACATGGCAGACACTACTATTTTTTTTCCAGCCTGATTCTCTTTTACTAATAAGGAGAGACTGAGAAAGGTTAAACTGAACAGACGCAGATATAGAGATATCCAGTTTTATAACAGCCACCTGTGCTGCTATTTAAAAAAAACACTAGTAGCAGCTGGTTTCCTGGCATCTACTTATAATATTTTGCCATAGCAGAGAGATAACAGATTTAATGCTGTTGAAGCTCATTCAAATCAGTTTTAACTGTTGTTTTAATTGGAAATATATGAATCCATAAAATGCAATCAGACACCGAAAGGAAGTTACTTTAAAAGTTGATTTTAAAAATATAGGTGTAGGATTTTTTTTACTTAAAAAAAATCAAAAGCATTATTGAGTTTATGTAATACTTAGGGGACCTAGAGAACAGAAGCAGATATAATTATATCTTCTTGTTTCGGTTGCTTCACAAAATGCTTATAAAATGTTGTTACAGAATTAAGTATAATATAAATGTCTAGTTACTCCGGACATTAAAAAAATTGTTCTACCTGAGAGTACCTGACATCCTAAATCTACACTTCCTGTATTGCAAGGATTTATGACTTGGACTCAAGTATCACACAGAAGTGACTTGCGACTCATCCTCAATTGGCTTGAGACTTGACTTGAAGTCGAGATCCAGGACTTTGCCACATTACCATTATAGAAAAAGGTTTCTCGAGCCTCTCTTAATGTCATTGTGTAACTTTACTCCATGCACACGAACACAGATGACACAACTATACGTGACCTGAGACTTGATGTGAACTTGCAAAAATGATTTGTGAGCATGTTTGTCCTGTAGCTATAATCACTAGGAACTTCGTCACAGTCCTATGTTTAGCCGGTCACTCTGACTGTTACAGCATGTCATAAATCTGGCAGCTGCCACAATCACGTCGTTCCTCTTACTCTGTCTAATTGCAGGCTAGTTTGTCATTGTCACTGACAACTTTATGAGACCTCTTTATGATCTCTGTTCACAATTCTCAGGGCACAAGTAAGGATTTACACTAATTGATACTAATACAATATCAGTTCAGATTTAACTATGTATTACATATGAAAATATAGCCATTGGGCACATTTTGAGAAATCTAAACACAAAACAAGACACATAGGTTGGGTTGTACAGAACGTATGTGAAGTCATCTGAAAGAATTAACTTCCAGGAAACTCCCAAATGAAGCAATGCATGTTAACAATGTGGCAATAAGCATACATCTTTACCTGTTGCAAAGAGATTATAGAACAGGGGTTGGCAACATGTGGCTCCAGGGCCATAAGCAGCTTTCTTACTGCCCTCTTGCAGGTCAACAGTAGAATTAGATTTTAAGGTAAAAGTAAAAGAAAACTTCTTTGCAAAATAAAAGTAAAATAAAGCTTTGCTGAACACATTTGAACACACAGTTCTAACACAGTTATTTATTAAAAGGTTAATTCACCATTATTTAAACCTGAAGACTGGCAGACAGACTACTGATGACTCAGCATAACATGCAACAGTCTCACCTAGCTAGTAGCTAATGAAAGGGCAAAGCATTTACCATTTGTTAAAGATTACCATTGACATTATTAAAAAAACAAATTAACAGAGTTTTATGCATTTATAATCTGTTCAGCTGGTCTTCTGATACATGTAATCACAACACAATGCTGATGTTAAACACTAAAAGGATCGCCGAAGTCAATTTCTAATTCACCAGCTACTTGTTCAATTTTTTTTACCTTTTGACATTCAAAAACAATTCAAATTTTTTGTAAAAAGTTGAACATTAAGAGACATTGTTCAAGAAACTGTTCAAACTTTGTGAATAGTCTCCTGCTAGAGCTACAACTTAAAGCATAGTAAAGTGTGTCTGTGATTTTAGCCTATAGGACATTAGCACATACTGAGACGTATTTGCAGCTAGAAGGTAAAACATTAGGCCTACTGTAATGAAAATGTGGTGGCTTCCTAGGTGGTTTGTTTTCTGTTCTTCTTAACATTTGGGTTTCCAACCCCTGCTAAAGAAGCACAAATGACGAGTAGTATTTTAAAAGAAATCAAAATAGTGTCTACCTTATGTAGAACAAACATTTTCACCTAAATAGTCGATCTGTGCATCTATACATGTCAATCAAGTACATAAATCACTAACCTCAAGCTATGGTTACTTAAGAACCGCCTTAAACTCAATGCTGACAAGACTAATGTTTTATTCGTTGATTCTCATCAACTCATCAGCAAGACAGTCACCGAGCGCACCACATATATCACACCTGTTCTACAGCAAATTGCCCCTCCCTACCCCAATGATCTGAATCATTTGTACTGTCCCTCCTGCACACTCAGATCTTCTGACTCTGGACTTTGGACTCCCTGGCGATGATCTGTGGGTGACAGATCATTTGGTACTGCTGCTCCTAAAACTTCACTGCCACAATCAACTTTGTGTCTGTCCCACTCTTTCTTCATTTCAAACCCATCTAAAAAATGTCTTCTTTGCTTCACAGTATTCTTTCAAGTGTTTTTTCCCCCCCTTAGTGTAATGTAAAGCATCCTTGGCATTGTAAAAGATGCTTTATTATGATGATGATGATGATGATGATTATTATTATTATTATTATTATTATTATTATTATTACTATTATGAGATTTAAGGCACAGATCCTCAAGATGTGTACATTGAGAACAACCATGCCGATTTTATTAACCGATCTGCCCTCAGTCAGCGCTGTCTAGTTTGCTTGTGTCGTGTCTGCATGTTTTATACAGGAAATTACATTAACGCCTCGTCAGCGCTTATTTTCTCTCGAGGTAAGCTATTTGTCACAGCTGCTGGTTTTTTTTACTACATGCGCAATTTTGTGAATTGAAGTTTGTGTGTGTCTTTAGCTCTCATGCATCAATTACATGTAAGGAATTCCCTGACTGTAATAGTGTATCATTACTGATAATAATGTGGCAGAATTAAGTTTTTAGTTTTAGTTTTAGTTTTTTATGTCTTTTTGGATCACTGTCTGTGTCCCAGGAGATTTACCAGTGCACCGAATGCTGCATTAAAATTGTACACGGCAAAATGAATACACATGCTCACACGGGCCCTTTATTTATTTATTTATTTATTTATTTATTTTCAACTTAATTATAGAATATTTAATTTTGAAACACTGGGTGTACCACCCCAGACCACCCACAGACCAGGTGTGTATTATAGCATGTCTGGATAAAAGCTTCTGAATTCATACATGCTGTGCTCTTTAGGTCTTCAGATCAAAGCTGTGTGTGTGTGTGTGTGTGTGTGTGTGTGTGTGTGTGTGTGTGCGTGTGATGGGACTTTTCTGTCAACAGCTCAAAGAGTTCATTGTTACAGAACACTGCCCTACGTCCTTTCTCCCACACACTAGAGATCTGCTTTATTAAGAATGAACTGAATTCATGTACTGTAGAACAGCGAGACCGCCTGAACTGACTGTGGAGCCGATTTGCAGTAGTGCAGTCAGTAGTGTGAGGAAAGTTGAAACTAGTAGTGGAAGATGGGGCATCTATTATAAGCCATGAGGACGGACGCACACATGTACACCGAAACCATGACTCTGCTTTCTTCCTAGCTATTCCGTTAAAGTGCCACAGGATTTCGATGGTCAGCTGATCAGGTAGCCAACTTAGTATTGAACCAATTATGACTGACAGGTTTACCTGCTGTTCACACAGTCACACACATTGTTACTGAAATTGTCTAAGTGTGACTGGAACAGACAAGCCTATGCAAAATACATAGGCTGGTGGTGGCTCCATAATAGTATGAGGTTTGTTTAGCTGGGACCCCTGGTACGTCTACAAATGTCCCTGACAGGTGAACACTATGTGTGTCTCCTTTCTAATGAGTTACACCTGTTTATGTGCTGCATTCATTCTGACGGATTTGTCCTCTTACAACAGGACAATGCGCCACCACACACATCTAGTGATATCTAGGGGCAGCCGTGGCCTAGTGGTTAGGGAACCGGTCTCGTGATTGGAAGGTCCCGGGTTCGGTCCCCACCCAGGGCAAGACACGACTGAGGTGCCCTTGAGCAAGGCACCTAACTCCCCTTCCTGCTCCCCGGTCGCCGTGGTTTGGGGCTGCCCCCCCGCTCCCGGCAAGTGTGTTCACTGGTGTGTGTGTTCACTCATCTGAAGTCACCAGATCTCAGTGTTATCGAACACATTTGGGATGTTATGCAACATGCTGTGGAACACAGAAATCCTACACCTTGGAATACAACAAAATTGTGAAACATGTTACAGGACATATGGTGTTCATCGCCTACAAAATATTTCTGCAAGCTTGTGGACCTACTATGTATTAGAGTGGTGTACCAGTTTATCTGGCACTTCAGTGTACATGTCCTAATAAACAACTACCTGTAGAAAGGTGACAAATTATAGTAAGACATAAACATTCAGTTATTCCATGGGCTAACCCTAAACCTAGATGTCAAATCAGTACACTTTGACTGACTGATCACACTTATCTTACCGTGAATCGTTTGGCATGTCAGTGGTTTTCTCCAGGATGACTCCGTCCCCATCTACAGGACACAAGAGTTCATTGAATTGTTTGATGAGGATGATGTAAATCATATGTTATGGCTCTAACAAATAGAGGAGTGGCATGTTAGACCGTATTCATCATGATTATCAAAACACCAAACGAGGGAATGTTTCTTAAAAGAATCGTGTTCATCGCTCCAGTAGACTTCAGCTAAGGTGCACTAAAGCTGATCTGGTGATGGTCCAGCATCTAAGTAAAAGGTTTTATGTTGTGTTTCTTTAATGTGTCACCCAGTAGCTGTATGGTAATTTACTAGACATTACATTGCACTGTACATTAATAGCATTTGGCAGACAACCTTATTCTCACTCTTATTAGGGTCAAGGGCCTTGCTTAATGGCCACAGTAATGATGTCTGATGATAATCTGATGTGTACTGAGATTCAATTCTATGCATCCCCCCCCCCCCTTCTCTCTCTGTGTCTCTGTCTTAGTCTGTGTGACCGAGGTGGAGTGTGTGCGGGAGGGCTGCCAGTCTGAATGCCTGCGTCGGCTCGCCGATTCCGTTCCCGATACCCATTGCTTCACGCTGGTGTTTCGTGGAGGAAGGAAGAGCCTAGACCTGTGCTGCTCATCACACGAGGAGGCGCAGTGCTGGGTCCGGGGCATCCGGACTCTTAAAGACCGTGTCGGCAACATGAGCCAGAAGGAGAAGCTTGATCAATATCCTTTAAGTTTGCTTTCACTTTGTAGCCAGTTAAACACTGGACTGAGAGGTACACGGTGCTGAATCCATGACTAACGGGTTTATGAGGTTTTTTTTTGTGCATGTGAAAATTGTTGCAATCAGGCAGATTGGTTTGTGAAATTGACTTTAATAATACAGCAAGGCGAAAGTCCAGCCCCTGGCGTTTCCACTGCTTTGCAGTCAGATAAACATACAGGGATCTGCCACGTGTGCAGTGAAATGCATTGGAGACTGTTAAAGCTGTGGTTTAGTAACAGCTGACATAGCAGGGCCTTGTATTAAAGCCAGGTACAAAACACTCCGCTTGCGTTGTTGAACATGATTAACGATGCAGTTTTTCAGTTTTTTAAAACTATTCCAGCACCAGGAGATCTGTGTAATTTCAGAGACTGTGATTTACAGTATTGTTGTGCAGTTATTTCCAGCCATCATCATAAGAGTGCTCGGTTATGGATTTAACAGGTTCTACTAATCTCAGGCTGCAAATCTAAACTTTAAATTTATAGCATTTGGAAGACACACTGATCCAGAGCGCCTTACGTTTATCTCATAATTACACAGTTAAGTAGTGAAAGTTTGAGGGCTCTGCTCAAGGGCCCTGCAGCAGCAGCAGCTTGGTAGAGGAGGGCGTTGAACTCATGACCTTATGATCAAAAGTCGAGCCACTGAGCTACCACTATCAGACAAGCTATTAACATCCCTGTAGTGTTCTGAAATCACTGTATCATCATTGTTTGTTGTTAGGTTAAATAATGTTACAGAATCATATAGATTTGGTTCCTATTCTTGAGCATTGCACTATATAAAGACATTCACATTACACCTTAAAAACATGTTTCTAGCCAGTTAACTACTCGGTATTCTGCTAAAAAAAAATCTTTAATGACTTTTATTTCAGACCCATGTTTACATTCTTTTCTGCCCGAGAATTGAACACTTCCCCCAGCTGAATCAGCTGCCAAGCTCCCAGATTCGTCTCTTTCCGCTAAAAGTGAATTTGATGTACACAAAGATTTCTGATGTATTCCCTGTTGTTGCCCCTGAGGAAAATTACAAACTGCTTACGATAACCAGAGAGATGTCATGTTTTTCAGTCACTTTATGTAGATTAGATCTGTACTGGATGAATGGCTGCATATTTGTGGGCGTTAATCCTTAAAAAATCAGTCGATGTTCTTTAGAAAAGTGTTTTAGATTCTGACTGTAGAAGCGCTTTTGAACAATTTGGATTTATAAGCAGAATTTGTTCTGGCTCGTACGTTAATATCCTTAACCTTCGCCACTTGGATCCGAAGCTATCTTAGACGAGCGGACCTGAACCAGGATGGAAAGATGAGCTACGATGAGGTCCAGCACCTTCTCCAGATGATCAACATAGACCTGAATGAGCAATATGCACGCACACTCTTCAAGGTCTGTGAATGTGTGTGTGTGTGTGTGTGTGTGTGTGTGAGTTTCGGTGTGGGTGTAGGTGTGGTTTTGTGTGTGTGTGTATACAGCTGGTCCATGTGGCTGTGGTTATTATTGAAAGTAGTATTTGGTTTCAAAACCTTTTCACTGGAATGTTTATCTTTAATCTGTTTTTAATAACAAGAGGCTTCATGAACAACATCAGCATGACTTTGTATGTGCACGTGTGTGCGTTTAAACATTCTATACAACAGTATGGCTGACGGTATATTCTGTATTATTGCATATTAATACATTCGTTCGAATACTTTTTAATTTCTACTAACATCTGTGCCGTGTTCTTGCCTGCTCAGTCTGTCTTTCGCCTCTGTGTGTTGTACAGAAGTGCGACCGCTCTCATGATAACCGCTTAGACCATGTGGAGATCGAGGAGTTTTGTCGGGAGCTCATGCGACGGCCTGAGCTGGACGCCGTGTTTCGCCATTACTCCAGTAACGGCTGTGTGCTCTCCACACTGGAGCTGCGGGACTTCCTGGGTGATCAGGGCGAGGGCGCCACACTGGGCCATGCACAAAAACTTATCCATACCTACGAGTTCAACGACTGGGGTACACACTCATATACACACATGTGCACGCATATATGCATATGTGTAGTCATTAGGATAATGCTTTTTTTCTGGAGAGACCAACAAATGAGGCACAAAGCTGTTAGAGGAGCATTAAATGTGACAAATGGATATAAAGTACCACCTGCGAATGCCAGGGCAAACCTGTCATCCTGTGAATTAAGGACCGGTTATGACATATTTTGTAATTAATGACATTAATTATATTATTACCCTGAACACACACAGTCAGAAAGGGATTAACGTGTTCCAGGTTACAGGACGTGGTGCAGGAAACTGTGTGTGAGCTGTGGGAATGATGTTGTTGTTAAGAATTCTCTCCTGTGTTGTTCAGCCCAGAAGAACCTGTTCATGACTCAGAACGGCTTCACCATGTACATGCTGTCGAATGAAAACGACATCTTCAACCCTGATCACACACGTGTGTATCAGGACATGACCCGGCCTCTGGCCCACTACTACATCTCCTCCTCTCACAACACTTACCTCACAAAAGACCAGGTGACTGGAGAGAGCAGCACAGAGCCGTACATCAGGTATACACACACACACACACACACACACACACACACACACAGACACTTTTATAGCACAAAGACTTAAATAAAGTACATGCACACATATACAAACAAACACACAACAACTACCTCATAAAATACCAGAGAGCAGCACAAGGCCTTACACGTAATGCACATTCACACACACACACACAAACTTAAATAAGGTACACATATGCACAGTGCACATACACACAAAGACACAGAAACACAACACCTAACTCCAGAGAGCAGCACATACATGTAATGCACATGCAAACACACACACACACACACACACACACACACATGTAAACACAAAACACTATAATAACAATAAACACCAGGTCATTGGTGAAAGCAGCACAAAGCTTTACAGAATTGGGTACACAAACACACACACACACACACACACACCAACGCAAACACTTGTTGCTTTAACCTGTCCATCATACTCACATAAGCAATATATAAACACAATAGAGTATTATCAGTGGACCTCACACAATGAAAAATAATTAATGCTGTAGATAAACTGCGTGTGTGTGTGTGTATGTGTGTGTGTGTGTGTGCTGTCTCAGGGCATTGAATCAGGGCTGCCGCTGTGTCGAATTGGACTGCTGGGACGGTGATAAAGGGGAACCTGTGATCTACCACGGACACACACTCACCTCTAAAGTCGCTTTCAAGGAGGTCATTGAAACTATTGCTCAGTACGCCTTCAAGGTGAGACCAGCATTTACATTATCAAACGGACACAGCAGTCAAAACAGAATGAATACACATGCTTACGTCTCTCTTTGTCTCTCTCTCTGTCTCTGTCTCTGTCTGTATAGGTGTCTCCGTATCCTCTAATCTTGTCTCTGGAGAATCATTGCTCTGTGGAGCAGCAGGCCGTCATGGCTCAACACCTGCGCTCTATCCTGGGTTTAGCTCTACTCACCAAACCTCTTAGCGACCAGTCACTTAATCAGCTGCCCTCACCAGAGGTTATACCCTCACCCTCTCTCTTTCTCTCTCGTTCTCTCTCTCTGTCTGTCTCTGTCGTTCTGGTTGTACCTACACTAAACTCTATTTACACGTAAAACATAAATTCTTTCCTGCACACAATGCTGTCCCCGGGTGAAGAGGTTCATTAAGTCTGGAAACATGATCTGACACACCACTGGTACATGGCCTCTGCCATAAGGGAATGTTGCAAGGGAAGTCCTCACGCTCATGTTTCTTGAAGCCATTGAATTTCGATGTTACCTGAGGCACACCTGTTGCATGAAATGATAATTACCAGCGTCTTTTTACAGCCACATGGCTGTTCAGGTTTGAGGGTTTGCCAGAATTCTTGTAGTCATGGCACACCAATGTGATGGCCGGATGCAAAACTTCACACTTCACTTCTACCTCTGAAATGCTATGACCCATCTCACAAGCTCCAGCTATTAAAAAATCATGGCATTGAGATTGGAAACAGCTTTCAAAGCGTCTATAGATGTCTATTGCGGAAACAGCTTTCAAAGCGTCTATAGATGTCTATTGCGGAAACAGCTCTCAAAGCTCAAAACAGTCAGCTATCACTGTGGAAATGATAACGTATTAGACAAACACAGTAACACGGTTTTCTTAGCACACTTCCAGACAGTGTATTAATCAGCGTCTCCCGACCAATCAAATTTTAGAATTCAACAATGGTGTGCATTGGCAGAGCCAGACGTTTTAAACATCCGAAGCTCAGCCTAAAGGCTAGGACCATGCTTACCTCACCACGAGAGGTTTATTTCCCCATTTACAGCAGTTTATTTCCTCATTTACAACAACAACTCCAGGTACAAAACAGCACTGTGGGTGGATACAAATTTGAGAGATCTTAAATTAATGTTATTCTCACAACTGTTAAAGACAATAATGAATGAAACGATGAGTGAATTTCAGCATTAGTTATTAAAAAATGTCATTTTTTATTGCTGCGAGAGGAAGCAATTATAATTGTCCATGTTCAAAACCGTTCAATTCTGCTACACGATCCCTCTGTTGGCCATCAAACCTCCTGTTCGTGTTTGCAGGAGCTCAAGGGACGGATCCTGGTGAAATCAAAGAAGATGACCAGTCAGTTGGAGAAGATAAGCAGCACGGCCAGTTTCTCATCCAGCTCAGATGAGGAGCTCGGGGGCAGCAGCAAGAGCCCCAACAAGAAGGATGCAGGCAAGGTGAGTCCTGTGCTCCTCTTACTGTAGTCTAAAGGCACTTTGGTCTAAATGTTTAGTAAATTATATGGGATTTGCTTGTGTAAGAATGTGACTAAAAGTATTTATAGCTGCACTGCAAAAAAATTAAATTGTAGCAAGTGGAAATATCTCCAATATCAGTCGAATTTGTCTAGTATTTCCAATAGATTTCTTCTAGTAACTGTATTATAATAAAACAAATGTTTGCTTTTAAATCTCTAAAAAGGATTTAAGAAGTTTTAATGCTTGAAATTTGTAAAAACAGGACATAATAGAATAGTCATATTAGATTTATACCATTGCTAATATAATAAGAAGATATAATACGAAATATTTGTAAAAATTTGTCTATATTCAATACATTTTCATTTTCTATGGTGATGCAGTCAGAAAAACTTGACAGGATGGGCAGCAGGACACAAGTGCAGGTGTTAAATAAACAGAGTCCAATCACACAATCCAAAAATCACCGTAGAAATCAAGTCAGGGTCAGGTGATCAGCAAACAATGTCATAGCAGGGCTGGACAGGAAGTCAAAGCCAAAAACCAGTGCAAACTGCTGGACCGGTACAGCAGTAGGATCTTTCAGTATGTGAGTCTGCAGTATGCATGCAATCTTGGACGTACTGGGTCTGCCATCTTACCACAGGTACAATAATAACAATTTAAAAATCATACAACGAATTTGTTGTTCTCCACAAAGCTACTCATTATTTTACTTGAGGTTGTACTTGGGGTTTTTCTGGTTATTTCACATTTTTTTCTTCTTCAGCTCTGAACACCTCTGCCACTCCAGAGGTCTATTATGGCATAGATTATTAGACCACAGTGTGCTGTGTTCGCATATCCTAAAATCCCTGCCGATGTAGTACATCATCTGGGGACTTTTCATGTGCTGATTAATGAATACTATGTATCTGGACACACTACCCGCTCTCTCATACTGCTTTTACATATTGTTCGGTATAGAAGTACACTATTTCGGACAGAGCCAACAAACAATTAACACAATCAAGGGACATAAAGCAGGTGGGAAAAGCGTAGCTAGAACTCATGGGACTGAGAACAGGGACAAACAAAAGTGTTCGGACTGGATGTGGCTGTATTGGAAGGTGACAGGGTCTCCCTCAGGCTTTTGTTGATTTGATGCATGCAAGCCTTTAACAAAATGAATGTGCTACATTACATGAAACTACAGCCTGCTGGTTATAAATAATTAGCAAAAAATTTCAACTAGATCTCAAAATCTTACGGTATCATTGTTGAATTACATCGCAAAGCCAAATTCTATACAAGCCTCTGGATGTGAAATCAGCCTATTGGAGTATTTGTTAAAGCCCAGACACAACGCATGATTCTGGTGTCCTTTTCTCATTAAAGCAAGTGATGAATTAATGTATGTATGTGTTTTCTCACATTTTAGCCGGTGTCATCATCTAAAATAAGTCCCGAGCTGTCTGAACTGGTGGTATATTGCCGCAGTGTGCCTTTTCCTGGATTTGAAGCAGCCAGTCAGAAACCCCCGAGTGAGATGTCGTCTTTCTCTGAGAATGACGCACTCAAGCATATCAAAGACTCCGGTAAGACCTTCAGGTCCCCATGTTTATATACACAAATTACAGTTTATGTTATGAAACGGGATATTTATTAAACTTCAGTGAGGAAGTAAAAGGTGTGTTTATAGAATATGTGTATGTGTGTGTATGTTCTGTAGGAAAGCTTTTTGTTAGATACAACAGTAGACAGCTGAGCCGGATTTACCCATCAGGCCAGAGGTTGCAGTCCTCCAACTACGACCCACAGGACATGTGGAATGGAGGATGTCAGATGGGTAAGACTCAATCTGAACCTAAACCACAAACCTGAAAGGATGATCTGTTACATTTGTTAGAGGTCAAGCAGACAAAATGAAGGATCAGATTATTTGCTTCATGATTATTTCTCACTCTTTTTCAGTGGCTCTGAACTTCCAGACACCAGGCGAGCAGATGGACCTGAACCGGGGTCGTTTCCTGCCCAATGGGCGATGTGGCTACGTGCTGAAACCAGACTTCTTGTGCCAGTCAAATTCCAACTTCAACCCTGAGAACACCGGCGGAGGCCCTGGACACATACCCACTCAACTTACCATACGGGTAAGCACCTCAACTCATTATAAATACTGTATGAATACAATATCCATGGTATTAACACCAAGGTTTGTGAACAATTTGAAAGAGACGCAGGTACACTGTACGTTAATTACTGTATATTTTGTAAATATATTGTCATTCCCTGCTGCTGTAACAATAAATTACCACACCTGTCGTACCATTACTATTTGCAGATCATTTCCGCCCAGCAGCTACCCAAGATCAACGCAGACAAACCCAACTCCATCGTGGACCCTCAGGTTTGGGTGGAGATCCATGGAGTGTCGATTGATAAGGCCCGTGCCAAAACTCACCGCATTAACAACAATGGTACAGTCCAAAATTTTCTGTAAATTGTCTATGTGTTGAGACAAAGTTGTTTGGTTTGGGTTGGATTAGTAAATTTTAGGACATGACACTCTAATAGTTATTTTTTATATATCTATTTTTATTACAGTTTAGTCTGTAGTTAATCATAATAAATTTGTACTCGGATTAAAAGTCTCTTTTAGAAAGACATACAGGTTACAGGCAAGACTGTAAAATAAAAAAATTAAAATATCCAAAAAAAATCATCAATAAACCAATGCAATCAAGACATCTATGACAAACAGGGGCATTAGAAATCAGTGAAGTAAAGTGAAGTGAAAGTGAACCATTGGCCTTATTGCGTGCACACACAGAGGAATTTGACTTTCACATTAAAGCCATCTGTGTTCAGAAACACACACACACACACACACACTAAATCACATTTCCCTCGAGCAGTGGGCAAACCTCTCCACAGCACCTGGGCAGCAGTTTGTGGTTTGGTGCCTTTCTCAAAACGCACTTCAGTCGTGTTTTGTCTGTTCTGGGGATCAAACTGGTGACCTTCTTGAAACGCATCTAAAGAGAATCCTTAACTTCTTATTCAGATATATCTTTAGAAGAAGTATGTCTGGTCCCTGTGGTGGGACATGCACTGTTAAATGAGAGGAGAACGGTATAGTGAAGCAGCCGGTGAGGACAAAAAAATGTCTACCTGAAGGTTGGCCGTGCTGCCAAGATTTAAGGGTTTTACACCAGACTTACTGACTAAACCTTTAGTAATATATTTATATAAAAATGTTCTCATACCATGAATCATAGCTAGAATCTTTTTGTATGATACTGTATAGTTCAGGGCTCGGCAACCTTTAACACTCAAAGAGCCATTTGGACCCGGTTTCCAGGGAAAAGAAAACACTGGGAGCTGCAAATAGTTTTTGCCATCTAAAAAAAGATAACACTGTATATATTGTTGTTTTTTTGACCTTTACACTTTGTATGAATGTCAATAGTGTGTTGCTTATGAAATCCATGAAGTGCTACAGAGAAAATTCAATTTTATTTACGTAATGAACACATTTTGAACATTTTGGACTCTTAAAAAAATAATAATAAAAAACACACAGAAGGTCTCTATAATAATAATAAAAAACACATCAAAGGTTGAAGGCCTCTTTCAAATGAATTAAAAAGATAAACTTAAATTATCCATATAGCAAACAAAATAATGCCATGAGCTGTCATCTTTATACCGCATTTGGGCTTTCGGAGCGTGTAGCCTAGCATTTGCCTGAATTTAAAAAAATAAATTTGAAAAAAAGAGATTATTTCACTGAACAATGAAAAATAAATATTTGCAAAATATCTGCATGAATATTTATTTTACCTGGTTAATGGGACTTCAGCTCCTGAACCTCTGCACACAGTGTCTGCAAATCAGGGCTGTAGGAAGTCTCAATAAATGCACAGCGTTCTGGCGGCTTTCGGCGAGTGTGACGTATATTTTAAGCGCCAAAAAATAATAGTATATAATTTTATTTTGATAATTTAAGACCACAATAATCTTTCAATTTAGAAGTAGAATTAAAAAAAACAAATAAAATACACTTCAATTAAATACTTTTATTTAATTTTTTTTTCTCCAAGCCGCAGCATAAGGATGAAAAAGCCGCATGTGGCTCCGGAGCCGGGGGCTCCCGACTCTTGGTATAGTTACAATGGCAGAAAAATCACAAACCACCATTTTTTTAGAATATTTTACTGGTCTCACCAATTGACTGTGTTTAATCCATTACTCACGTATACACTGTGTATGAAGGAAGTCATATATAGATTTTATTTTTCAGTTTTTAGTATTTTTTTCTGTATGCCTTTTAAACACTTAGGCCATACACTTACACATGGTCAACTCTGGTTGTTGCAAATTTTGACTTGACTTGACTAATCCAAACCTCAATAATGTAAAAAAAAAACCTCAGTATGAATAAAAGCATATTCTCAAAATTATAGTATAGTGACTATTTATATAATCAAACTACGTTTATAAAAATCTATAGTTAGGGGGTCTGTGGATTTTTGGTACACTATAGCTGCAAAATCTTCTACCAAACACTCTCATTAGTGCTTCTTTAAATCATTTCATGTTTAATATAATTAGTATTATAATAATCTCTTATACTGTAGGTTTTACTGCAAATTTCACATGACTACACATCTGTTGCTTATGTCCCTCGGTGCTCCTGTCATGTTAACTATTCATTAGTGACAGCAAATCTCAAGGCTTTAGTATCGTATTCCAGACATCTGCTCCACCACCTTTGACTGTCCATCAAACCTTAATGGTGAATTTATTAACCAAGCACCGCTTTCTCGTACTATCAGATATCCTCTGTGTCCTTTACTGACCCTGCGGATTAACACACAACACAATGTGTATTTTGTCGCTGCAGGTTTTAATCCACGCTGGGATTGCACGCTGAGCTTTCAGCTGCAGGTTCCTGACCTAGCACTCGTGCGTTTCGTGGTGGAGGATCATGACCACACCAGCAAGAACGACTTTGTTGGGCAGTTCACAATACCGTTCAACAGCCTACGCACAGGTGTGTGCTTGTGGGTTTTTTTCTGCAGGGTGATATTTTAAGAAGTACAAGCATGCTGAGCCACAAATAAGCTTTTGATATTGATTTAAAGAAGCATGTAACACCGTATAACACCATTTTTTCAGTTGAAACTCAGTATATTTTATAAGATGGCAGAGCTGATCTTGTTAAGAGTTTGGAAACACGATAACACCTATCATCTGTGGACTTCACTGGCTTCCTGTGTCTGCTAGAATTTAATATAAGGTTTCTCTCCTAACCTATCAGTGCATTTATGGAAATGCCCCTCCCTTTGTAAAATAATTCATTGCACCACAAAGATAATTAAGATCCCTTCGTTCTGTAAACTCAAATCTCCTTTCTCGTCCCCGAACAAAACTAAGCACCATGGGTGATCAGGCTTCCTGTTCTGCTGCTCCTCGCTTATTAAATGCCTTTCTTGATCATCTCAGGGCACCCCAGACAATTTTGTTTTAAAAAGGGACTTAAAACATTTCTTTTTACTAGAGCCTACGACTCTTAAAATTCTTTGTTGTGATGTAGTGATGTTTTTACTTTGTTACACTTTGAGATTTGTTCAAATGTAAAGTGCGTTATAAATAAAATTTATTATTATTATTATTATTATTATTATTATTATTATTATTATTATTCTCTGTTCGAGCTGGATCTATTTCTGGGCTGAAGAAACTAAGTAGATCCAATTCATTTGAATGTTATAAAGCACAGTCCATACAAAGTTGTCTGTAAATTTAATTGATTATTAGGACCTAATTAGGATTATTAGGATATATCAACATAACACACTGAACCTTTAACTTACAAACATAACTTAAAGCAATTTTAATTTAGTTACATTTATAATATAATCAATCTATTTAATTATCATATAATTTATTATTTATAATATTATTAATTTGCTTGATTAGAATATATTGTATTTAATTTATTTTTAATTTATATTTTAAATTTTAGCATGCATAAATTATTCTTTTATTTATGTACCTGATGATCAAGGCATCTGAAAATTTGACTTGACATTTCAGAAGAAGGACTAATACAGCTGATATCAAGGCGCTGCTGAATTCTCTGTTCTGATTGGAAACTTTAATCAAGAAAAAAAACAACAGGGGAATTTTATTTTTATTTTAAGCAATTGCTCAGAAAAACTAAATAAATACCTGTGTAATTAATGTGCTGTGTTTCTCATGTCCATCTTCACCAGGTTACCGCCATGTTCACTTGCTGAAAGCAGACGGCTCGAGCCTCTCTCCAGCCACGCTCTTCCTTCACGTGAAGGTTACCCGCAGAGGAGTCCCTATCAAAACAGTATCAGAGCGCAAGGGTAAAGTGTGAAACCCTTCCAGTCCCTGATCCGTAGCGACCCTACATTCTGAAGATGTTCTGCTCAGGAGGACTGAGAGAATCAGAAGCAGCCGGGATCCTGAACTCCCTCCTAAAGATCATGCTGATGGCACCCATGAGCCGTGTAATGTCCATACACACGATTCCACAGAGTCTGTGCTTTTCGACAGCGCTGCTCAGAGCAGACGTGGCGTCTCCGTAGCTAGGGCTTCCAGACAGGCTTTAGACTAGAGCTGACTGTGACTGGCATCTAATAGTAGTTGCATTATGTGGTCAAATATGTTTTTATGTTTCTATAAAAATAGAGGCGATGTTGTCAGACTGACAGAAGTCTGATATTTTACACAATTTTTAAAATCAAGATTTTTTTATTAAGTGTAATTTAACATGTAATTTAATTCACATTTAAATAGTCATTTAATACTCGAATAGTAAAAAGTGCCTGATAATGTGTACTTTTCAGAGGATGTTTATTAGTCTTACTAAATCTGTGGTTTATAGAATTAAGGATTCTTGAGCCAAATGCTGACAGACTGACAAAAAATGTTGTGTTGAAAAGCAGTTAAGCAAGAAATGTCAAACTGATGGTTAGAAATAAGCAACATTTCCACACAAGCATTTCTTTAAATGCTGCCTGGCCAAAAAAAAAAAAACACACTCCAATATTTTCGTAGCCACCTTCAGCTCTGTTTATGTTCGTTGTGTTTCAACTTCCTTACGCAATGTCACAATATGTATTTCTATCCAGGGCTGCATTTATTTCTTGCCGATATCTTGTCACCAACTCAAACCGCTCCGTAATGGTTTCTCCAGCACATCTCAAAGATTTTTAAGACTCTGTGTGAAAATGATTTCTTATGATCCTCGGATCACTCTTTCACTATTTGAGCCTGATGAATCTTGGAATTGTGGTCCTGGAAAAATCAGGGAAGAAAAAATCCAGTGATGTTATAACCTGGACGTTTAGTACAATCAGGACTTTCGCTTTTTGCTACATAAAAAAAACAACCCCAGATCATAACACTGCCTCTGGAGACTCCAAATACATTTTTTTTGGCCAGGCAGTGTATGAAGTAAATATAATCAGTACTTCTGCACTTTATAACACACAACAGCATGGAATATTGTTATAAATAAAATAATAATGATTTAATAATGAATTTGATACATTTGCTGAATATAAATGTATAGATGTTATACAACAAAAAAATTGCTTCAAGGTATCAATAATATATACTAAAAACTAGTACACCAGTCTAATACTTGGTAGGTCCCCCCACAGGGCATCGGCTCCAAGAGCTTGCGGTAACACAATACTTGCTACAGAACACACCACAGTCCTGTTAAATCCCAAGGTGTAGGATATCTGTGTCCCACAGTGCCTTGCATGGCATCCCAGATGTGTTTGATAACATTAAGATCAGAGGAGTGTTCCTTAATAAGCATAATTTGGCATCTCTAGACGTCTGCAGTGGTGTCTTGTCCTGTTAGAAGAGGCCAAACTTATCAGAATGAATGCAGGACATGAACAGGTGTAACAAGTCAGACAGGTGTGTTCACATGTCAGAGATGTTTGTAGATGTACCAGGGGTCCCATGGAATGCAAGCTAAACAAACCCCATACCACTATGGAGCCACCATAAAACAAACCCTGTAGCATTATGGAGCCAACTTTTAAAAGTTGTCTACTGTCGCTAAGGACAAAATGTAATCAGTGACGTCAATCAAACCAACCAAACAGATGTCCTGTGGGGTGGCCTAAAAATGAAAGGGACAGAGTTACAGTATGCTCAATTATGGTCTGGACATTTCATTTTTAATATTCTATACAAGTAAAAGGCTCCCATGTATAAATGTTGCACTGTCAGAGTTATTATTTTAAAATAAGTTATACATTTTAAATAAAGTGGTATTTACCTGTTGTCTGATCGTTGTACATTCAAATCTTGCCACCTCCCAACAGAACGATGCAGGTATAAAATTAAATTAAATTATGGACTACTGCTATTACTAAACGTTTAAAAATGGTGTGCTGTATTTATACAGCTGTAAAACTTTCATTTCTATCAGCTGTTGTGTAACATGTTTTATAGTCTGTACTTTTTATGTTGATAGTGAACATTAGATATACAATATATCTTCCTTGATGCTTGACATTGACTTTTTTAGACATAATGTTGCTTATTAAAGTACTTTTAGACTAAAGCGGACTCCAATCTTGAAATGCTACAAGCACCAGGTCGTAATATTAGGAGCTTTACATTTCTCGTGTGCTAATCACATGCTGGTCAGTGTAAGATTTTGTGTATCTGCAAAAGCAAATGCTTTTAGATTTGTGATATTTTTTTTAAATAACTGTAGTTGATGAAGCATGTTTATTTTATAAACTTAAATTTTATAACCTAATGTTTGTGTTTCTGAGGTTTTTTACTTTTCTTTTTTTCTGTGCGTGTGTACGAGGATGCCTTCATTCTTTGGTACATGTGATGAGGGGCAGCCGTGGCTAAAGGTTAGGTAACCTCTCCTATGTCCGGAAGGTTGCAGGTTCGAACATTCGCCGCACCGACCTGACATGACTGAAGCGCCCTTAAGCCACGCACCCTTACCCATGAACTGCTCACTTGGCACCGTGCATAGGGGCTAGTGAATTGTGTGTGCAGTCATTAATTTGTTCAAGCATCACTTCACTTTATCAGGATAGTTAAGAGATAAATCTTAAATATAATTAATTATTTTATTATTTATTAAACCTTGGATAAGTGCAGACACAGCACACAGTAATACAGATATAGGAACTTGAAATGCTTGCTGTACAGACCATCTAGATCTAAAACAGGCTTATTTGATATAAGGAGTCGAATAATTCACTGTAACAGGTGAACCGAGCCGATTTGACTCACTAAAAGAGCCAGGTTTTTGAGCACCTGGAAGCTTTTTTTTCCCTCAAGCACCTAGCCTTGGTTATACCTGGCTATTTGTGCTTAAATATGCTCGACCCAACAACTCCGGGCACCTTTTATAAAAAAAAAAACCGCCCAAGAACTAAAAGAGTCGACTCTTTGAGTCTGACTCAGTAAAAAAATAATCCCGGTGGGTCAAGCGCACCAGATGAAATTGTGCGAATTTGGCGCCACCGTGTGGCCAAATGGAGGAACAACTCGAAACAAAACCCACATTTTTATTAAGAAAAAATGCGCAATTTTAAATAAATAAAAAAATAAAATTAATAAATGAAATTTTAAATAAATAAATAACAC
>JAOVVF010000025.1:23390321-23401465 GCA_028565595.1 Duopalatinus emarginatus
ATAATCAATCAGCAAGTGAACAGTCATGCTTTTCAGGCTTACGTGTCCGGAAGTACAAAAAAAGTGTACGTGTACCAAGGACCAAGTTATAATGCTTAGAAGACTGGGTCAGGGCATCTCTAAAGCAGCAGGTCTTGTGGGGTGTGTCTCCGTATACAGTGGTTAGTACCTACCAGAAATGGTTCAAGGAAGGACAACCAGTGAACCAGCATCAGGGTCACATGCACCCAAGACTCACTGATGTACATAAGGGGTGGAAGTTCCCACAGAATATGTAAAGAAGGATCTGCAGCTGGTCTTGGTGCCAGATATCACAACACACCTTCAGGGAGGTCTTGTGGAGTCCATGTCTTGAACGGTCAGAGCTGCTTAGGAAGGTGGTTTTAATGTTATGGCTGATCTTTGTGTACATAATATTCTACGTAGAACTGGGAAAAAATGAGACTTGCAAAGAGGCATGTGTAGTCATTTGAATTTTATTTAATCTTAGCTATAACTTTGCTGTCAGTAATCAAAACTAAAATACCTCTTTTTTTCTATTAGCTTGACATCTTCATGCCTCCAGTTCTCATTTCCCACAGACCCCAAAATTCTTGAAACCTAGAAACCACTTATAATTTGACATGAACATATCTTTTAGAAAGTGGAAGCTGACAATTATGGTTACTCCCACGTGATGTGAATAAAGCGTTCAGAAATGTAAACTCGCACTAAAGATAAAGCCTAAAGCAGTATGTCTTCGTTCGCAGGCTGTGTTAGGAATGAAGAGGAAAGACTACAACTCTTTGCCAGAGCTGCAGCAGTTAACCCTGAAAAAGAGCAAAGGCCTGTACTGAAGCTGAATTTCAAAGACTAACTGACCCAAAACTACTGAAGCCGTTTCAATTTCGATATATTTTTTTGTAGTCCCTGTTTTTGAAATAATCCTGTCTTCTTGTAACGTCACCCCCTTTTCCATGTACAGTTTAAGACCTAATGATTGTCAGAGTGAGTGTGTGTGTATATGTATGTGTGTGTGTGTTGTGTCTTTTGAGTGTGGTCACGTTAGTGCCTTATAGAAATTCATCCACTGATTTTAGCCAAAAGTCCAGGGGTCTAGGGAGGACTGCCTGTCTAGACTCACTCAACAGGTTTCAATTTTCTCTCTCTTACCAGCCAAAGATCGTTTTTTCTTTCCCCTTCCTTTCCTTTCCTCCACTTTCTTTCCATCTTTTCTCATGTCCATCACTAAGACTTTATTCCAGGTCTGGAGGAAATGTGAAAAAAAAAATCACTAGTTGTTGTAATGACCTGGAATTAAATCTGGTATCTGTTATCAGCTATAAGAACACAAATAAACTGGAATGAAATGTTTTTCTGTATGAAACTTTAATTTAACTGTACATGTCGGATTTGAAGTGGAAAAAAAAAAACCCAGCATATTGAGAAACAGAAACAGTATTTAATAAGCATCAGGGCTAATATATGTATTCTGTCCTAATAGGAACCAAACTGTCAAAATACTGATGCTTGCTGTGCGATGCTTATAAAATCAAAGTCTGTAGGTGTGTGTAAGTATGTGACCTGTAAAGTGTAGTTTAAGCGAGCTTAGTCAGCATTATGGTTATGTTGGGACTTAACGTGTGGGACTTAGTGTGAATTTCTAACTCTATGCTGTGTGTTACATAAGGTGCCTGCTGGTCTCTTATGTATTAGGACATAATACATTCTGTACCGCAAACTACCGTAACTACATCTGTAGTGTGTATAATGACCACAGCATAACTTCCTTCGCTAAGAAAAGAACAAAAAACAAACAAACTGTTAAATACGTATACAACAGAAGTCTTAGGACAGCTAGGAATGAATGTTAAACATACACTGAAGTGCCAGAAAAACTGGTGATGGCTCTATAATGGTATAGGGTTTGTTTAGCTGGCATTCCACTGGACCCCTGGTACATCTACAAACGTCTCTGATGGGTGAACACCAGGTCATGTCCTGCATTCATTCTGATGGGTTTGGCCTCTTTAAACAGAACAAAGCGCCATCACGTATATCAAGAGACACCAAATTATGGTTAGAGGAACACTCATGAGAGTTTGGGGTTTTGCCGTTCCTACCCAAGTCACCGAATCGCAACATTATAGAATACATCCGAGATGCTATTGGGCTGCTTGCTGAAATATTCTGTAGGCAATAAACATTATACATCCTGCAGAACAGTCCACAATTCTGTTGTATTCCAAGGTTTAGGATTGCTGTTTTCCACAGCACGTTGCATTGCATCCCAGATGTAGATGTGTGTTCCACAACCAGCCTGTGTTTTCCAGTTTTTCTGGCACTTCAGTGTACACGACTTTACATTGTTGATTCAAAAAAGCAACTGTTACCTGATTTCAATAAAGCCAGAATAAAACATGAAAGAATATTTAGCTAAAAGCTGTTCTTAGGACCAATTTTCAAACCTGAGACAATTTTGTTAACTTTATACTTTGGTCGTAACATAATGAAAGTTATGCAAACACAATGAAGACCAATTATAATGAATTAGATTTCCAAAATGCATAAACACGTCTGTTACAATTGCCCTTAGACAATTAGTTTTGAATTTTATTTGCAGGGAAATGTTAAACATCACATTTGCAGTAGTCTTTCTTTTAATGTACCTAAGAAATGACTCAAACGCTATGATTTAATTCGTGCTCCGTGGGGACTGTGGATAGGGGCTGCCCCACTGTTCTGTGCACGTGTGCTTACTGCCCCCTAACGTGAGTTCACTACCGTTTACATGTGCTTCACTGCAGGGATTGGTCATGGATACAGAGCTCAGTGTGCGGAGCTCAGTTCTACTGCACAGTGGTCAACGTAGTAAATCACTTTTACTGTCTGGATGCTGATTCCTTTTTGAAACAGGAAAGTGTATCAAAGTACTTGACTGAAATCCTCAATAGCCAAAAGTATCCAAGAATTAAAAAAAACACAACACTAATACTACTACTACTAATGTTGTTGTTTAATTTAATGCCATATCAGTAACTAAAACTATATGACTAGTACTACTACTAATGCCACTACTAATAAGTCGGACTTTTACATTGTTGCTTTACAGTGTCCATGGAGGGAGAAATGAAAGCTAAAGGTAGTAAGAGAAAATAAAAATTAAGAGAAATGTTTATAGCTAAGCAATAGATGAGTTATAAATAATAATGGCTTATAAAACTAGACAAGTAATGCAGCAGAGGATTTAAAGTTTGTTTACAGAAGTGTAAGATTTGCATTGCCATTTTGCCAAATTCACTTGGCAGCTTGTGGATAAGGAAAAGGCAGACACACACACACACACACACACACACATATGCACGCACACACACACACACACACACACAAACCAGCAGATGGTTTGGACAGGAAATAATGCACATGAAGCTGCCGACCAGCGCTACATGATCGGCTGGTGTTTGCTGCTAATTATCTGCTACTGTAGAGCACTACCTGCAGTTAATTTACGGGGGGTGGAGACGACGTGCTTTCTGGAAAGTTTCTTTTTTGGATCCAACTTTGACAAACGCTGGATGATTCATCAAAACTAGTTCACAGCTTTTCCTGAAGTAACCAACTTTTAAAATTTACAAACAGTACTTTCACATTTTCCCCACAATGGCACACACGAAGCTCAACAACACCGGTTTTAATTTTTATGGCCACTTTAATAGCAATGCTACGCTAGCATGTGTTCAGTGTTAGACCGGCACCGGTTATTAAGCCTTTTTTGTTAATGTTTAAGCTGGCTGTGTTGGCGCTTGTTAGGTGTGTGAGCGTTGTGCCGAGGTTTGGGAATTAGGCTTTAAACGTCATGTGACAAGATTACAGGCCACAAAAATGGAGTGTGTGTGTCAGTCTGTGACTAGATTATATGTCTATGAATTTAGAATATAATAACACACATGCATACTGTGCATGGTAAGTGTGTAGGTTTTTATGTTATATACAAACATCTGATTATCTGATTGGAGGCAAGAACATGAATTGTGATACGTTTGTGCACTTACTGTGTCTGTGTCTATCAGCCATAATAATAATCACAACCAGAGCAACAGATCCAAATATGAATACAGTTTTAAACTACCATGCTATAAAAAAAAAAAAAAGTGGGTACAAATAATATGCTCCTGATTGTTTCAACTCATTTACGCTCATAGTGAAAAAGTAAAAAGTGATTGCATCTATCGTCTTAAAGAAATGTAACAGATTAAGAAAGTGTTTGTGCGAGAAAGCCTATGGCTATATAAGTATACGTGTGGATTGTATTCAGCGCTTTCTGTCACAGTCCCCTACTTGATGCGACTCAGATGGACTGCTCTCTTTCCGGTAGCCTTCTCTCGGGTTCGGATGCCAAAGCTGCCTCTCTGAGCACTACCATGTGATCCTCGGCTGCGTGCAGGGACTGGTCGATCCAGTCCAGGCTGCCAGACATGTGGCAAGCGCTCCGCGTCACCAGCACTAAGTGACTGACGGACAGCAGCAATGCTGTAGCTCTGAAAAGATATTCAGAAACAAGTGGTTAAAGATCAGTAAGCTGGTGAAGACCCTCCATGTTTCAACCTGCTTATAGGTGCGAACGCTGGGTATGTTAGTCCTTACGGTATACTTCTTCACTTTTGAAATGCTCGTGAAAGCCCTTTTAGAATCCACATTAAAGACACAGTACACTTCTATATGCTCAGATCACTTGCCTCCTTGACACCATGTAATGATGAATCTAATCTCCTGGGGCAAAGTTTTGCTCTTTTTTTACCCCTAACAACTAAAAAAATATACTCAACTAATGCTAAGTAAATAATTGTCTAACATTCACAAAGTTATACAAAGCAAGATTTTGTTTCACATCAATAAACAGAAAGTCAAATACAATTTTCAAAAAGTTTTTTTTTTCCCCGACATGCACACACTGGCCAAAACAATAAGTGATAGGGTGAAGAGGGCAGGGCTTGAGAGGATTATGGTTACCTGGCATCCAGGAGGATTGGATCCAATGGGGGATACATCGACCGAACCACGTCATCTACCCTGTGAAATCAGAGATGATGTCATATAGTGTCAAAATGTGCTCCTAGCTGGAGAGTGCACTTTGCACAACTATGTAAAGGCTCTCAACAATCTGTAAGTTTCCATAACCAGCCTCTTAACATTAAGTCAACATTTACAAGTTGCTCCTTTCTTCTCGAAAATGCAGTTCTATTGTATCACAAATTTATAAATATATGTCCACACTGTAAAAATAAGTGGTTCCTTGAAGAACATCATAGGTTACTCCAAGAATCTAGAGGCTTTCTTCAAGAACTCATATGTTCCTCAATGCTCACAGACGTGCCTGGAGGAACTTTTGGGATCTCTCAGTATAAAATCTGGTTCCTTTAAAAAACCTATTAGAACAAAGGTTCCTAGAGGATCTTTATTTGGATAGAACTGAGAAGGTTCCTCCACAGTTTTGAACTGAGAAACCTTCATAAGTTCTTCAAGGATCTTCTCCTTTTAACAGTGGCTGTAGATATTTACTTTAAATCATGGGTCTGTCTGAAAACCTAATGACCTCTCTACATAGATAGCATTTTATGTCGTCATATGTGAGTGAGCAGCACGGCCAGTAACGTTATATGCAAATGTAAATAATTCTGATTCAATCAGAAATCTTTAAACAAAGGTGTACAAGTAATTTATTTGCAATTTTGGACTCGTCAGTAACAACTGGACAGTTTTCTGTACACTGATGGAGATGTTAACTGGCAAGCTGGCAGGTTGTGTCGCATCAGCCCATTGGCTCTGTTAGCTTAGTAAGCAAGTCGCCAACTAACTACAGCGTCTCAATAATCTGCCTAGAAGTTAGAATACTGTCTTCTTGGGCACTGGGCAGCAAGGCAGCTCATTAGGTTTTGCGACAGACCCCATGTCCAGTTTACACAGTACAGTTTTAGAAAAGTAGAATAATTGGAGCAGACATTACAAGACATTACCACAATCACTTTAACACCATTCTGCTTTCTAGACTGCAAATTGAAAAGACTGAAGGCAAAATGATTGATATGGGTATGTATTAAGAACTGTTGGTGACAAGTATAACCTGCCTAAACTATAATGTAACTATAATGTAATGTAATGTAAATCGAGATAAACTGAAGATTATTTATTGAACTGAAGATGATTTATTGAACTGAAGATGACTTAGTGCACATGAATGTGACTGGATGCGTTTCGCTTCCTTTATTTACCTGGGGCTGATGCGTTTGGCCACCGTGATGATGTCACTAAGGCTGGTGGGGGCTTTTACCTTTGCTCCAGAGCCCATCGTCATGGCAACAAGTTTCTCCGTCAGAGTGTGGCATATCTGTATGAAGGCAATCAATATAGGAATGAACCCATCAGCGAAGAGCCGGTTTAGTGCATGATCACGGACTGTGATTACTGCAGAACTCAGACTTTTGAGAAGCATGTAAATTACCTTCAGGATGGAGATACAGTGAGACACTAGACCACTGGGGATAGAGAAAGAGACAGAGAGACAATCAGAGGTGTGATGAGAAAACGGATGATAAGTGCGATATTATGCTGGTCTTGTGTACAATTATCATTATGACTAGAGAGAAGGACATGGCAAAGAGGCCCTACGAAGCATCTTCGATCCACTCCTCGTTCTCGAGGATGGCTTCGATGTGCGGGTTGGTGATGACCACGTCGTCCAGCTCCAACTCGGATGGCTCGCTCTGAGTCTCCATCGCTCCAATCAGATCCACTGTGGGCCTGAGAGGGGAAATGTAGACTGGGTACTTAAGCTTAAGGACTGCATTAACTATAGCACAGAAAAGTCTTAAATGAAACAGTGATGCGATTGTCAGGAAATAATAAAGTTGGGAACTTTTAACGGAAATTTTTTGCATTTACTTGGACTCAAAGTGATGTAGCAGGTTGGGCCGATGGCAATAACGATGGCGACACACGACCACCAGTGCCACGAACGATGCCAGGAAAATGGTGGCCAACACGCTGATGGCCACAATAACCACCGTCTCCATTGTGAGGTTTCAGGTGCAGGAGGTGCAATCAGAGGCTTTAACCAGGTGTCTGGGGTTCATCTGAGGGAACACAGAACAAATTTCCAACATTAGGATGCGAGTATGCTGTGTTATTTGCAGAAATGTCAGAACCTCAAATGCAAGTGGCTCTGGACTCAAGAATGAAAGACATTTTTTAAATGTTTATTTGGTTGGATTTAGAATACACATCTTTTCTCCAGTCTGCATTATTAAAGTTAGACTATGATTTTGCCACATCAGGACCCAATTTCTTTAAGAGGCACCAGGATGCCTTTATCGAAATGTCACAGTCGGCCTTTAAGTGCAAAATGTTTGAAAGTAAACAAAACCAGCATTCAAAGCTTTAATGAAAAAGCCCTTTGTGTCTCAGCTGTATGATTCCTTGAGTGCACTTTTCATTGTGTCAAAATAAAAGTCAAACAACAGCACTAGGGCTGTTTCAGACATACTTATACAGTGTAGATTTAGGGCCAAACAAAAAAGAAGTAAAAGAAACATTTAACCTTTAACAATGAACCAGTCAGTCTAGTTAAAGCCTCTATAATGTAAATCTTCACACCTTCTCTCAGTATGAGCTAGTGTGTATATGGTGTGTGTGCAGGAGTGAGCCTGTATTTATCAGGACCACACCTTTCGAACCTTTACCCATGAGTAAGTTGATGATTAACTTCTCCTGTGTTAACTCTAGCGTTTACAGACTTGAGGACTGTCAGTACTGTATGGCGTTATGTGATTATTGTGCTCAGTTCTTTTGAAAATAATAAACTTTATTATTATTGCTAAAGAGAATGTGAACAAGCAAATTATTATATTCTTTATGTTCAAGCTTCACGTAATAAAATTGGAAAAAAAATTGAACCTGTGCAAAAATGTCTCCCTAAATTCTGAAATATTAGGCATTGTTGATAATTATAAAACAAACGTAATTCATAATAATATTTCCTCATTTTTTTGTAACTTTGGCAATGAGAATATAATGTACATTCCATGTTTTGTAATATACAGATGTTGACATTATTCTGGACACCTTCCAAATGGTTTCTGCAAGATTTTAAATATGTGTTTTTGTAAGATTTACTCTGTCCTCCGTTTGGGTTTTAACATTTCTGTGGTCTATCAGAAACAAGTCTTCAATGCTGATTATTCTCTTAAATTCTGTTTTGAATGCTGTAATTCTTTAATCGGATCTGTTTGACCCACTCAGACTGTATCAGGCCTCCGAAATTTTTAACAGTGTTCAGGGTTGCCAGATTATTAAGGTAAAATGTAGCTGTATCACATATTTGAGTTCAGTTTTCAGTCTTTTTTCTTACTATTTCTGTCCCCAAAATGGGGAGGTGGTTTATTAAATGTTATTTAATAACCAAAAAATTTAACAAAATCAGCTACCTCTGTTCCCTATTATTAAACCAAGCTTTTAACCAATAACATCAAACAGCAATGAAGTACAGATTAAGAATATAAGAAATAAGTCTCATTGTCTATGTAAAGTGAATTAATTTCTTACAGCCTGTTCCAAAGTGTTTATTTCACTTATACCACAGCAGTTTGGCAACAATGACATTTTTATTTATTAAAGAAGGAATAACTTATAAAAACACTGCACCTTTTATTTATAACTGAAGAACTGAAATAACTTTTATCGTTATTGCTAGGGATGACAAAATACAACTTTTCTAATACTCAAATCAGCTGATAGGCATCAGATATGAATACATTTTAATTTATTATAAGAACAGATCTATGTCTGACTTTCAACCAAACATTATTATTATTATTATTACAAGAACAATCCTGGGTGTTGTACTTATACATTCTGTAGTTAAAGCAGATATAAAACAAGCCCTCAACAGCATCTTTCTTTCTGGATACCAATAATAATAATAATAATAGTAATAATAATAATAATAATAATAATAATAATGTAAAATGCAGCAGGTTGTAATATTACTAAGCAAAGTTCTTAGTCCTGAAGTCTTTACACTGTCCTAAAGCATAAAGTTATCTTGACCTCTGACCTTTTTGCAACATTTTGACACTGACCTGTTTTATTCTTAACAAATTATAACTAATTAATAACTTTAAAACATCAGTCATATTTATCAGATTTATTCAGATACATTAACTTCAGTATAAGTGCACTATTAAACATACTGTTCTCTTTTTGCCTGTGAAATGTTTATTAGAGAATGTAATGCTGGGTCTAAAACAATGTTATGGAAAAGTAGTGCACTTTTTTGACCCACTATATAGTGTGCTAGGATGTGATTTAGGACACAGCTTTATTTAGTATTTATCTGTAGGCCATGTCAATGAGAGAGAAACTTCCTGTTATTTGTAGCTAATGTTATATTAAATGATGTTTAGACTGTATTAAAAGTTATATTTAGTTTTATAAATTGAGCTGTTTTAATTAATTGACATTTAAAGTCTGAAGCAGAAAGTAAACAAAGGAAAAAACAACTTTTTCACCGTTTAACTCTATTCTTAACTCATTAAAGTATCAATTTTCCTATATAGACTGTAACCATGTGACATTAAACCCCATGTTTTATAAGTAATAAAGTAGATATTTAATAATTTACTAGTTAAAGGTAGTTAAAGCTCTTACCTGTATTCCTCCATTATAACAAAGAGTCTCCTCTTAGTGCGCGCGCGAGCCTGGAGACGGCGCCGAGAGCTCCGGAATGAGAGCGCGCGCCTTGCACGAGGTGGGTTGCCAGATTGCCTGATAGGTCTCCTAGCAACAGTTCACCTTAATTATGGACTATTGATGGACTTAATTAAGGTCTACTAATAGAATAGCAATGTTTTATAATCTTTTGTGTTTTACTTTATTTAATCAGTAAAAAAGTAGCAGATTTGATACGGCCCAAATCTGGGCCAAGTCTGGCCTACATACGGCATTGCACTTTATAGCTCTCACTACCACCTAAACTATTTCAATTACTGTGCAAATTATCCGGTCACATTTGTAAATAATAAACACATATGACCTAGACTAATAGTTATATATAAATATATATAAATAAATCAGATTTTACAGATGTGAATATGTTAGAAATTATGCATCCTGCACGCATATATCTTTTTTAATCTGTACAATCACATAGTGAACCAATGTGGTGAATTTTATCAGTCCTACACTGGGTGTAAATGATAATTTGATATCTAAATAAACTGTTTTTACTCTGATATCTTCCCAATTCTGATTAAGAAATCTTGTCAGCGTAGATTTTATTTCTGATTGGTCAGATTTATGTAACAGAGTATGACAATAGTGTCGGCTGTTTCTATATATTTAATATATAATAATATTTCTATTATTTGT
Source organism: Duopalatinus emarginatus (assembly GCA_028565595.1). NCBI lineage: Eukaryota > Metazoa > Chordata > Actinopteri > Siluriformes > Pimelodidae > Duopalatinus > Duopalatinus emarginatus. Next base: position 23,400,723 of record JAOVVF010000025.1, read on the forward strand.
GTTCTCCTTCTTATATTCATGTTTCCATAGTAACAACCCTATCATGGATTATTGGTGTGTTTTCCTTGGCTAATTCTAGCAGTTTTTAACAATAAAAACAGTAATTGTTTATAATAGAGTATATGGTTTACATGTTCAGGAGTACTTCTGGTCATATGCAAAGATTTAGTCTATTGTTGGATGAAAAGAATATTACCCATGAATGTTTAAAAAGTCAATGCTTGTTTTTAAAGACATATTCTAAAGACATTTGACACGAGTGGCCTTCCATACCCTACAATTGGTGGCTACATTGGTACCACCAGGTGTCAGGCTTGAGCCAGTAATGCCTTTATTTTTATTTTTAAATAAAAGTTGAGCCACTGTGAGATTTACAGGCACCAGGCTATAGTTTACAAGCTTCAGGCCAGTGCCACTGAGACATTTTATTACTGAACCCACTGCACGAATATGTGAATCATTGTAAATAATGAGCTGGCATCAGGCCGATGCTTTTAAATGATTTTAATGCTTTTAAACCTGAACACCGGGTGCAGTAATCATTTTCAGTGGGAATTTTAGGGATCATTTACCTTAAAGACTTAAATCCAGTCTAAAGTCCACATTACAGCCAGCACAAATACACAGTCAGTGATGGCAGAAGATTAGGTCTGGAGACAATGGCTGACTTTTTAAAGAAATCTGTTTAAAGGATCTGTTGGGTTTTAACTGCATTAGAGAAACACACACACGCATACATATAT
>JAOVVF010000025.1:23482671-23494534 GCA_028565595.1 Duopalatinus emarginatus
GATGAATCTGCAGTGACAGTGGGGGTGACTGGATATCATAAGGAAATTAAACACCCCTTTTTGTCATTTTTGCATTATTGTGAGTGCACCAACTAGTGTTGTTGTCCAACGCATATGACAGTTTTCGAACACCATGGGTAAACAAGGGCGGGGCTAAAAAAACTGTCTTTCTTGAATTTGTAAAATATAAAACGTTTTCTGACTGTCGCTTATAACAAGTTACTCAAGGTACTCAAATTTCTCTGTATTTATGTGTTTGACACTTTTATATTAGGTGGTGCTTAGACAATTCAACCAACAAATCTGAGTAAAATGTTAATATTCATGATTGTTTTGAATCATTTTTACTGCCACTATGCTCTTACATTGTCCTCATTTTCCAAACAGACTAAAAAAGGCAGACTACACAACTGAGGTAAGTATTGATATCCCTGATAATTTTGTATCATCAGCCTTAATCAACATCTATATTTCCAAGTTGACTTAGGTAAATGTCAATATCCCTAAACACTTTGTCTTATTTACATTGGACAATTTACATTGCCCAGTATTCTCAATTAGCATCGATTTTTACCAGTTGACTCAAAACAAAGATACAATTTACCAACACACCCGATGTAAATGTTGATATGCCTGATGCCACTGACTTGTCGTTAATGTCAATACATGTTGCCTCATTTTTGCTCTCAGTCCAGTTCAACAATACCCTCATATTGTCCAGTATTCTGATTTGGCTGCGGTTATTAACTAGCCTATTCTCAGTAGGTACGTTTCCATGCAAAAATTTTCTCCAATCTGATTAAAATCATTCTAATTTCAGATTCAGATTGAGGTGTTTATATGTTCCCTCTACTCAACAATCTGATCAAAATCTTTATTTACATGCACACGAATACGATCCAGTATAACGCGCATGCATAGAGTATCATTTACTCTACTGGTTACCATGACAACGAGCTTCACGTGAGTTCAATCGGAGAGGAGACGCAAAATGTTACCCAAGTAATTTGCATTTGCTCAAAAACTCGTCTGAACAGCTCATTGGGACAGCAGGGGAGCTCTGGGGCTAACAACAGGGGACAAGACAAGAAGACAGTGGGCTCTAATGTGCGGTATGTGTGAATTATGCAGAGCTTGAGTAAAGTTATGTTATGTTATGTTCTACAACAGCTTTGAACTCACTTATTATTAGAAAATACGACACTGAATATTTTCATGGCTTCCGTTATGACGTGTCCACATGAGCAGAATGTAGATAAACTATCCGTTTGGGAATGTAATTGGACACAGGTGTTTGCATGGCTTTTATTTTTCTATTTAACTGATTATTTAAAGAATTACCCACCTTGTTCACTTGGAAAGAAAATGTAATCAGAATGACCCCAATCAGACTCTTTTCCGATTGAGGTGTTTACATGGACATATTCTATTCCAATTAAGCTATTAGTCGGATTATTAATGAATTATTAGGCTGCATGTAAACAAACGTATATTCACCAGTTGATTTACCAACACAACACATTGATGTTGATATGCCTGATGGCATTGACTTGTTACTTGTTACTGTCATTATGCATTCACATTGTCCAGTAGTCTCTGTTCATTAACCCAAAACATCCGTTTTCCAAGTTGACTGCAAAAACGAGACTATTTTCCAACTCTACTGAGGTAAATGTTGGTATTCCAGTCACTATACTTTCACATTGTCCTGTTTTCTCATTGTTGTAGTTACTAACTAGCTTATTCTGATCGTCTATATTTACTAGTTGACTTGAAACAAAGACACATTTCCCAACACAACTATGATAAATGTTGATGTGTTTGATGAAAATGACCCATTTACTTTCCCATTGCCTAGAAGTCTCAGTTGGCCTCAATGATAAACACAAACCATCCATTCTTAAGTTCAAGTTAAACAATAGACTATTTTTCAACACTTTTTCTGAGGTAAATGTTGATATCCCTGATCAGTATGTCTCATTTTTAGTCACTATACTTTCACATTGTCCTGATGTCTCATTGTTGCCGTTATTAGCTAGTCTATTCTTGTCATCCATGTTTACCAGTTGACCTGAAACAAAGACACATTTACCAACACAGACAAGTTTAACGTTGATGTGCTTGATGGCAATGACCCATTCACCTTCAAATTGCCCAGGAGTCTCAGTTGGCCTCAACAATAAACACAAACCATCCATTTTAAAGTTCAAGGTAAACAACAGACTATTTTTCAACACTATTTCTGAGGTAAATGTTGGTATCCCTGATCAGTATGTCTCATTTTAGTCACTATACTTTCACATTGTCCTGTTTTCTAATTGTTGCAGTTATTGGCCTATACTTATTGTCCATATTTACCAGTTGACTTGAAACAAAGACACTTTTCCCAACACAACTTAGGTAAATGTTGATGTGTTTGATGGCAGTGACCCATTAGTCTCAGTTGGCCTGATAAACACAAACCATCCATTTTCAAACACATTGATGTTGATATGCCTGATGGCATTGACTTGTTACTTGTTACTGTCATTATGCCTTCACAGTGTCCAGTAGCTTCAGTTAGCCTCAGATGTTACCTAGAAAACGCTCAGAGTCTATATTTCTAAGTTGACTAGAAACAAAGACAGAATTTACCAACACTTCTGAGGTAAATGTTAACATCCCTGATTGTTTTGTCTCAGTTTTACTGTCACCTACTGTACCTTCAGATTTTCCAGTATTCTCATTTATCCGCAGTTACTCTCAGTGCCCATAGTTGACGTGAAACAATGACACAGCTTACCAACACTTTTGTGAGAAATGTTGATATTTCTGATGGTTTTGACTTAATGAGGTAAGTGCCTTCATATTATCCAGTAGTCCTGAACAAGCATTTATTCTGGCTTTCAAGTTCTAGTCTTAAACCACGTTTTGACATGTATAAGCAACGAATCAGGCCTGCCTACTCTCCTACAATTAAAAAAAGCACACATTTCCCACAAGTTGTGCCTTGCACAACAATCATGTCTTAGGAAGTGTGGATTAGCCGACATATTCGGACCGTAAACTGAGCCATGGTGGGAGGCTTAGAGAAGCCTGGGGAATTCAAAGCTTCAACAAATCTCATCTTATCTTGTCTTATGTTGACACAGACTGGCTTAGCCTAGTAGCTTTTAAAGTTAACACTCTTCGCTGACTTATAGAAAAGAGAAAGAGAGAGAGGAAGAGAGTACAGGATTCCTGCAATGGTACAGGTTTGGCCACATGTTGCTTGTCAGCATGAACAGAAGTGTGTAGGTGTGTTTGGCTAGCACTAATGTCTGCTTTATCATTTGTTATAAGTTCTTCTGAAAGACACCCAAAATGAAAATGAATGCTTGTGTTTGTTTGTTTGTTTTTTTTTTTTCAGAACAGTTGGCAGTTCTCAGTTGTCCATCATGTTGACAGAATAGTAAACAGTAATATGTGAAAGTCCATGTGTTATTTTTGTCAACTGAAATAAAATGGCGGTGATTCAACTGCAATGGGAATGCTGCCCGTATTATTTTATTTTTTTTAAGCCTTATCTGAGGGAGACAATACAGAGCACCAACGGGAACGCTGGAGACATGCTCTGAATAAATTATCACCACTGCATGTTTCTATACTTTTGAGTTTTACTCGGAGCTTGTTTGAAATGGAGCACTTGTGTAATTGATAAATTTCATTTTCTATGGGCAGCCTCTTTTACCATAAGTAAAAAAAAAAAGTCTCAATACACCAAATCTATGAGAAACGGCTCTGTTGCACCAGCGAATCCAACCAACTAAAAAAAAGATACCTTGAACGGCACTGTTGCATTGTCTTAACATCTTCTACATTATGTATTGATAGTATAGTATACATTACAGTAATGTAAAGGAAGACTAAGAAATGGGCAGAACCATTATCATTGCTCAAGCCAGGGAGATTTTCTGACCAATATTATCTGAAATTAGTCATTTAAACCACACTGACCAGGATAAAGCAGGTACTAATGATGACTAATAGGATGCAGTAAATGTATCATTCACCACTTGACTCAGTGTATTAATGAGCATGATGTTTCTTTGATCCCAGCATCAGGAAAGGAAAATAATCCTGACAATCCTACGAGATTGTGATTGCAATTGCAAGTTTTTTTTTTCTTTATCTGGATATCCATCTGACGCACATCTTTAGCATGTATACATAGAAAATGCAGACCCTTATTAGCCATAACATCAACAGCCATAACATGCATAAGCAGCTCTGACCTCTTGAGGTTCAGACTCCACAAGACATCTGACGGTGTTCCGTGGTATCTGGCACCAACACATAAGTAACGGATCTTTTTGTGGGATTCCTTATGGTGAGTCTTGAGCAGCAACAACCTTTCTTACTGGTTCACCAGCTGTCCTTTCTTTGGACCACTTTTATTAGGTATAAACCACAGCATGCCAGAAACGCAGACCACAAGACGTGCTGTTTTAGATTCAGACGTCTAGTCGGGGCTGGTCAAAGTCACACAGATTCTAGAACTTGCCCATTTTTTCATGCTTACAATACATCGGCTTTAATAATAAGACTGTTTACTTGCTGCTGATTATATCCCACCTCTTAAATGGTGCCACTGGAATGAAATCATCAATGCTATGTACTCCATCTATCTGTGCGCTTGTAGTTTTAATGTTATGGCTGATCCACATATACACACATGTAAAGGAGATTAAAGTAATGATTCTACTCCTGGTCTTTTCACTAGATGACTCTATCATAAACAGTGAACATCCGAATCGCGTAAAAAAAAAACACAACACCACCGTAGAGCCCTCGAGCGATTCCCTTTACCCTCGGCAGCTCGGCTCGGCGATCACACAGGACTGTAATTCATTTTGTATAAAAGCATCAGCCAAATGAATCAATATAAAATTGCCTGTTTCACTTCACTATTAAGAATCTAATGTGTTTAAATGCTAAGAGGGGACATGTTGTTATAGATTGAGCGATTAACCCATAGCAGTAGTTATTCTCCCTCGTGCTCACGGAAAGAGATCTGCTGAGTAATCATAATGCCTCAAGCTGATAGCTATAGGTTTAACATAGTAAAGAGATGAGATGGTTTTAATAGACACAGAAACACAATATTTTTATATGATAATTATAGTATATTTATACAGTGTGTGTCGCTACGCAGCTCCAGAAATCTGGGTTTTGGGTTCGAACCTTGCTCAAGTCTCTTCATAACTCCATAGAAACACACATGGTAGGCGAATTGGATGTGCTGAATTGCCGATAGGTGTGAGTGTGTGATTAAATAGGTTTTCAAGTGTACTACTGTGTGACACATTGGTGCTCGGTCCAGGAGGTATTTCTGCCTTGCCTATATATAAACTATATATAAAGTGCTGAAACAGCACCAGGGCTACGATTATATAGTAGATAATACTGAGTGTGTGGCAGTCTGTGCGCTTGACTGGATGTGCAAAGCTTTCCGTTGTCAGCCTTCTGTGGTGTTTTTTTTGCCTTGCTATATGCTGCATTGCTTACCCTGTTTCCCTGCTGTTTGTTGGTATTGATTGGAGGGTCAAAGGTCAACAGGATGATTTAATAGAAGCAGGACCACAGCAATTAGTCTACATCTGTCATCAGCTCTGACTGACTTCTAACCCCTAATCACTGGATCACTGGTTTCTCACATCTCACCAACTATAACCAGTCATCAATCCTGTCAATAACTAATGTCTTAATTATTATTATACCCTGACAACAAAAATGCACGTGGCACAGGAGATACTCAGGAAATGTAACTTGCACGCAGGGGTTACTTTTATCTGAATTCCTTTTGCATGAGTTTGCACTTTTAAGCATGCATTAATGAATGAATGAATGTATGAATTGGAGCGTGTGTATGTGCGAGCGTGCATGCATGTAAATGTGAGTGCATGCGCGAGCGTGGATGCACCACTTGGGTACATGCGCGTGTAAATGCGTGCGCGTTCGTTATGCGTGATGTGATTGTGCATGCATGCATAACTGACCGAACGGGAGTGTGTGTATGTGTAAGTGTGCGAGCATGTGAATGTGAGGGCATGGGCGAGCGTGGATGCGCTTGGGTACATGCGCGCATGCACGTTCGTGCGTGTTGTGATTGCGCATGCATAAATGAATGAATGGGAATGCGGGTATGTGAGTGCATGCGCGAGCGTGGATGCGCTTGGGTACATTTGCGTGTGGATGTGCGCGTACGCGTATGCGTTCGTGCGTGAAATTATGTGGATGTGCATGCATGTGTGCGTGTGTGTGTTTGTGGCGAGGGGGGGTAAGTTCGCGCGCACCCACCTTGATGAGTTTGCACCGGATCTGCGCCGACACCATGTGGCTGTTGCGCAGGTTGCCCACGCGGAACATGAGGCAGAGTTTCCCGTCGCGCTGGGAGATCACGGCGTCCTGGCTGAACATGAGCGTCTCGGCGCGTTTTTTCGGCTGCGACATCTTGATGAACATGCACCCGATGAGGAAGGCGTCCACGATGGAGCCGAGCAGCGACTGGAACAGGAACAGGATGATGCCCTCGGGGCACTTCTCCGTGATATAGCGGTAGCCGTAGCCGATAGTCGCCTCGGTCTCGATGAAGAAGAGGAAGGCCGACGGAAAGTTGTACACGTTGGCCACGCACGGCGTGTAGGACGAGTCGCGCGCGCGCTCCAGGTCTCCGCGCACGTACGCGATCAGCCACCACATAAACGCCATGACCAGCCAGGCCACCGTGTAGGTCAGGATGAAGATGAGCAGGTTCCAGCGCCACTTCAGGTCCACCAGGGTGGTGAAGAGGTCGGACAGGTAGCGGCTCGTCTCGCCGCCCAGGTTGCCGTGCTGCACGTTACAGCGGCCGTTTTTCTCCACGAAGCGCTGGCGCTTTTTCTTCACCGGAGCCGTGAAGGCACCGCCGCGGGCCGGGTTCACCACCTGGTGATAGTCCTCGCCGAACTTCCGCCGGAGAGCTGCCATGGCCAACTTTGCGCAAATGTCTTTACGCGCGGTGTCTTTCACACAAGCGGGATCATTTTTAACCAAGCGAGCGCTTCACGGACGCCTCTTCACGTGAAACATAATTACAGCAGACTTAACGGGGTTAAATAACTGTCTCGAGCGCAGTCCTGACTGTCCAATGTGTCTTACTGATAGATAGGATGGAGTTACACGACAGAGAGGCAGAGACAAAGTCAGGGACAAGTCCGAGACACTGCTTTTCCTCTGGACCTGGAGGACTGGAGGAGTTACTGGAGACAAAGTGATGTACAGAGGCGAGTTGGAGAGGAGAGAGAAAGAGGAGGGAGGAAGGAGGGACACTGGGTGGGCAGGAATAAGCTGGAGTATTCCCTCTCTCTCTCTCTCTCTCTCTCACACACACACACACACACACACACACACACAACCTTTTTATTCCTCTCTCACACCATTTCTTTGTCTTTCTGTCTCTTTGTCTCTTTCTCTCCGTCTGTCTCTCTGTTTCTCTCTCTCTCTCTCTCTCTCTGTCTGTCTCTCTCACACACACACTCACACACACACACACACACACACACTTATTATTCATCTAAATTCATCCACCTCTCTCTCTCTCTCTCTCTCTCTTGCTCTCTTACTCACACACACACTTATTATTCCTCTCTAAATCCATCCATCTCTCTCTCTCTCTCTCTCTCTCTGTCTGTCTCTCTCTAAATCTCTCACTCTTTCACTCATATACACACACATATACATCCTCTTTTTATTCCTCTCTCAATCCACTGCTTTCTCTCACTCACACACATACATCCGTTTTTATTCCTCTCTTACACCATTTCTTTCCTCTCTGTCTCTCTCTCTCTCCGTCTCACTCACTCTTACTCACACACACATACCCCCCCTCTCTCCTCTCTCACCTTTCACACCATTTCCCTATCTCTCTCTCTTTATTTCTCCTTTTTCTCTCAGTAGAGCATCGTTGCTGTTGCCACTGGATCTATAGCATATTTACAACAGGATATGGTCAGTTTGTGGACATCTGACCATCACAGCCATATGTGGTTCTTCACCAAAGTTGAAAGCACACAGTTAGGTTGAATATTTGTCTGCTGTAGACCCAGACATGTTCCAGCATGACAATGCCCCTGTGCACAAAGCTAGCTCCATGAAGACACGGTTGCCAAGGCTGGTGAAGAAGAAGTCAAGTGTCTCACACAGAGGCCTGATCTCACCTCCACTGAACACTATTGGGAGTCACAGACCTTCTCAGCCAACATCATCATGTGATCTCAATAATGCTCTTGGCTGAATGAACACACATTCAGAATCTAGTGGAGATCCTTCCCAGAAGAGTGGAGCTTATTATAACAGCAAAAGAGATCTACAAGTACTTATGGGAGTGATCGTCAGCTGTCCACAAACTTTTGACCATATCTCAGGTATAACGTGTCCCCGGGCCGGTACAATCAAGTGTATATCTTTTGTCCCGATGCATTCTACCTATGTTATTAATGTACCTTTCATTGTAGGTCAGTGGTTCGAGCCCAACAACCCACATGATAAAACTGTAGTTCTTAGTGTAGAGATAAAATTGATCTGTGTGTGCAAACACAGTGGTCAATGAGTGGTTCACTTTCTTTCTATTAGAGAGAAGGTTCCAAGTAGCCAAAGTAGCTTCAAGAGATTCGTTTTCATTCGTAAAATTAACACTTTTAAAATTGGTGGACCTTGGTGGACCTTCAATGTCTGTCTAAATCTATCTATCTATCTATCTATCTATCTATCTATCTATCTATCTATCTATCTATCTATCTATCTATCTATCTATCTACCTGTCTGTCTGTCTGTCTTTCTATCTATCTGTCTAAAGACCTGTCTATCTATCTATGTATCTGTCTGTCCGTCTGTCTATGTATAGACCTGTCTGTCTAAATCTATCTATCTATCCATCTACCTACATATCTATCTGTCTGTCTGGCCGTCCGTCCGTCCTTCTATCTATAGACCAGAGAAATTAAACATGGTAAGCCATCAGTCACAGTGACATAAACCACTGTATGCTAAATTACACGACATAATTGCATTGAATTGTGGGTAATGTTCTTGACAAATCTATAGTCTAGGAGAACCTAACCCTTGCTGCCAGAATGTCATGTATCATCCCGGCCCTCACTGTCTCTTGTCCATCACTGTAGACTCATTACATGTAGACCCATCACTGTAGACTCATTACATGTAACAGTCATTACATGTTGGTCATTAACCTATAATACACACAGATGATGAGTCTATAAGGTCGCTTCATTTCCAGCAGACATTTCCAGCTATACAATTCATTGGTAGCCTATAATCTCTCTCTCTCTCTCTCTCTCTCTCAGAGTGCATGCTCGGTGAACAGATGAAAGAGCGTCATCTACTGTTGAGGACGTGCAAGTGCACTTTTTATCACAAGTGCATTCATTTCCCCCCCATCACCAGTACACACACACACCAGAAGCACCAGAAGGTTCAAGCTCGTATCAGGAGATCATTACTTTTCATTGATTCCACACCTCTTTACTAAAGCTCCCTTTGTTGCTATAAATGTATATAATTAGATGGGGTTGTTGGGTGTGTCTCAAATCGACCCTGTAGGCACTGTAGTGCCCCAGTCCTGATTAGGTCATAAAATGGACATGATATATAAGCACCATGACACTCAAACTCATGATTATAGTAGCACAGCTGTAATTCAAGACACTCTAAAAACAGTAAATACAGTTTTGTATTGGCTTTAATGGAAATGTGTTTTTATAGCAGTAATGATGGGATGTTCATGTCTGAATCCAGTTCTGTTTTTTTCTTTTGAAGAAATAGAAAGAGGAATCCTTTCTTGTGAAATCATTACGATGGTGACTATCATCATCATCATCATAATAATAATAATAATAATAATGATGATGATAATGATAATAATAATAATAATAATAATAATAACAATAATGATGATGATAATGATAATAATAATAATAATAACAATAATAATAATAATTATTATTATTATTACTATTATTATTATTATTATGGTGGTGGAGGTGATGGTTTTGGTGTTATTGTTGTAGTATATTATTACTATTATTTAATTATTATTATTATTATTATTATTATTATTATTATTATTATTATTATTATTGTTCGGTTTGCAGTGGATTCAAACAGAGTCAAAAAGACGAGGTGCAGGTCAGCCACCCTCCATACTGCATGCAAGCTGCTTAGGGAATCCCAAATCACATAGACACAGAGTTTATCGTGAATCAAAATTCCACTTTATTCAAGATGGCACAGAGTTTATAAAAGGTTTGTACAGGATAGGAAGAAAAAATTTAGTTGTAATATTATGGTGGAATAATGCACCAAGGAGAGTGCACATAGTTATTATTATTATTAATATTATTATTATTATTATTATTATTATTATTATTATTACTACTAATAATAATATTATTTGTTGTTTGTGGTTGTGGTGATTTGTTGATGTTATTGTTAGTGGCAGTGATGATGGTTTTAATGTTTTATTATTATTATTATTATTATTATTATTATTATTATTATTATTAATAATTTTTTTTTCATCAGTTGTGGTAGTAGTTATAGTAGTAATAGTGTTGCGTATTTGTTTGTTGGTTTGCCATTTTCAACATTTTCCCATGAAGAATAGAAATGGAAAACATTATCAAAGAAATGTTATTATCCTGTATGTTGTAATTGACAGAGTGGTATCCTAGTGCCTTTGTATTTATTTACATTGCTGATTGGTTTTAAATTTACAATGGGCAAAAAAAACATATGCATCATATACAGTATATTTATAGTTACATAGCCTACACAAGATCTTAAAGAGTTCAGACTGATGAATTTCTGAATATTATAATAATCACATATGAATGAACAAATAAATGAATTTTAAAAAGTTTGCTAGTTAGGTTAAGCTAAATATTATATTGCGTCCTTGAACTTTTATTATGAGTAATGTGCTCAATCTGGTGAAAAGTGCAAGATTTTTTGGCCTACCCATATTATGTACTCGCTTACGAATAATAATAATAATAATAATAATAATAATGATAATAATAATAATAATAAAAACCATGAAGAAGGTTCGAAAGTGTGCGGCCTCAGTGATCGTAAACCTGATGTTCATGAAACCACCAGAGGGCACTGCAGTTTATGGCTGTGTGATAATGGTTTACTACGTTTTGTATCGACTACAGTTTACAACACACTGTGCAGTGGGAAATACACACTGATGTTTGCAGTACATGGAAATGAGTTGCTAAACCTTGTTAATATAATAGACTGGAACAGAAGGGCCTCCAGTGAGCAGAAAAGCTGAAGTTAAAAATGAGTATATGTTGAAATTTTGTGGCTCTTATCTATTAAAAATGTGGCATTAGCGAACAAGCCAAGTGTTTGGGTTGGCTTTTTTTAGGTGAACTCTGGAAACTATCTACGTATGTATGTATGTATGTATGTATGTATGTATGTGTTTATTTATTTATTTATTTATTAATATGTTTGGGGTTTTTTTCCCCATCAGCCATAGCGATCTGGACCATCTGGGGATTGAAGGACTAAACTCTTCTTCGTCTGATCCAAATGATCTGACTCACTGAGAAAATGGAGAATTTCCCATTACTAATCCCTGGAGTTTGACCTTTTAGCCAAATATAAACCACAGCATTCTCCTTTGATTACGTACAGCAGACCATGACTGATGAATGCAGACATTGTTTTTAGTAGTCATCATCCAGGTATTTTCAGTGTGCTACAGCCTCCTAAATTTCCCAGTGTCAACACACTACTGCACATATTAGTATACAAAGAAAGGATTATATTTCAT
>JAOVVF010000025.1:23502964-23518498 GCA_028565595.1 Duopalatinus emarginatus
TATATATAAAAATGTGTGTGTATGTATATATGTGTATATATATATATATATATATATATATATATATACACACACACACACACACACACACACTATAAATATGTGTGCGTGCGCGTGCATATATACATGTGTATGTGTGTGTGCATATATATATATATATATATAAATAAATGTATGTGTGTATATATGTGTATGTATGTGTATATATATATATATATATATATAAATAAATGTATGTGTGTATATATGTGTATGTATGTGTATATATATATATATATATGTATGTGTGTGTATATATGTATGTGTGTGTGCGCGTGCATATATACGTGTGTGTGTGTGTGTGTGTGTGTATGTGCGTGTGTGTGTGTGTGTGTGTAGTCATATATACACACACACAATGTATGTATGTACATAATGTGTGTGTGTAATATAATATGTTAGGTGCATCATTGATATTGCTGTGGCACTCAGAGAAGCGTCAAACACAAGTATGTGGTTTTCCCCTCACAGGCATACCTTTAGGGGTGCCAAAACATACGACACGACCGTGATCTAACACGTGCTTGTAATCGTGTTGTCAAGATTTAGCCACAGAGTGCCTGCAATGGTGTACAGAAATGAGTCAAGGGGGGAAATCAAAAGTATTTGCATGTCGTTTATCATTGTATCGTCGTTTCATCATGTTCATATTGAGTGTTTTTTTAAGCACTAGAAGTAATGTTAGTGTGCCTTTTTGCAGTGCGTTCATTTTTTCACACGGTGGAGGTATTAGTCACATTGTATCAGTAAAAGATTGAGGTCATTAAGCATGGCTTATTGAACCGAGGGGAAAATGTGGCAGATTGTGGTCATTATGCAGATCCTTTCAGTCTGCATTTGCACATGGTACTGCTTTGAGTTTTATTTTTATCACACATCTTGACTGTCTGCCTATGAGTCATTTTTATTTAATTATTTTAGAGTTTATTTTAAAACGACATGCTTTTTTTTTTTTTTTATCAGTACTCGAATGTGTGGGATATTTTCATATCCAAATCCTTTGAGTGTGCTGTTTAATAATAATAAATAAAAAAAGCCCTGATTCCCAGTCGGAGTGTAGGCCGGATCGCACAGCTGAGCTCCCAGACGTGCGCCTGGTTAAATTTGCATAGGTGAAAGTACTGTGCCCGGCCGTTGTAGTAAACAAAGCATGCCAAGCCTGCGTGCAGCCGCATGAATAATTAAAGCGGCGTTGAGGAAAAAAAGCCCAATCCTGCACACATTAAGCCGCCTTTGTATCATCTAGCTGATACGTGTGAATACACTTCCCGTGCATAATGTTGACTCGTGCTGTTGGGTTGGTAGAACGCTAACGTTTTGCTTCCACATGTCCTGTTCAGTAGACTGGACGTGGAGTAAACATGTTTGTGTTGACAACATCGCTACGGGTCAGATATAGAGTCTGTGAGGGGGAAACAACACTGACCAGTTTTTCATCACACTTCAGATCCATGTTTAAGTTTTTGACGTGACCACATGTGATATCTAGAGGTATTCAGCTTTAAATCCTGGGCTCTGATTGGTCAGACGGTGTTGATTCATTTCCATAACTGCCTGTGCTCGCTCTTATAGGCGGTCATGTACAAGAACGTACGTAATGGATATGCCACTTAATATAATAATTACAATAATAATAATAATAATAAGTAAAATGCTATCCAGTTGCAGTTTTTTTTATGCCTTATTAAACTTTTCAACCCGGATGCAATGAGCTTCAGATTAGAAGGTGTAGTCACCGGATTGGAAAGAGATCATGCCGTCATTTTGTTAAAGGTTGTGCGAGAGTGTTAAGGCAGTTACAGTGTCCGTGAACTGGAAAACAATGGCGAGTAGTCTGCCTCCGAGGGTTGATTTCGTTTGTCTTGAGTAACCGCTTTATCCTGCTAAGAGTCAGGACGGATCCTGAACATATCCCAGGATCACACAGGATCCGATGCTCCTAGGATTTAAGACATCATCTGTTCTAGTGTGCTTGCGGGGTATAAAGTAAATCTTGAACCTCTGCCTTGGTTCTTGTCTGCTTGGATGATTTGAATGGAGGTTGACAGACATGCTGGAGCGGTTAGCTGTAGCAGGGCCGTTAAAGGTCAGCCTCCAGAAATACACACCTACAATGTGTGTGCGCACACACTGTTTTGGCTTCAGACCGTATTACGCTGCGTTGACTCAGATGTGGAAGCATCCATGGATTCTTCTCCTGGAATGCTTGATAAGAGAGAGACATCCAGGATCTTTCTTAACATTGTCCAGTCTTTTAGACCATCCTAATCTCATGCCACAGGTTGTCCAGGTCATATGCATGACTTTCAGTGACCATGTCAAGAACGTTTCTGTTTACTGGAACGACTATGTGGATACGGAGGTATTTTTTGAAGCGTTATTTAAATGTTAGTACAGCCAACAACGATTCAGTTGTAACCCAATCATGGGGACTTTCATCTTTTTAGCTTTGACACCAAAAACCCACTGGATCTGAAAAGTTACATTTTGTTTGTCAGGGTTTGAGACCTGTGTCATCTTTTAGACCTCAGATCTCGATGTTTGTGGTCGGATGAAAGTTTGTATACACGGACATGACGTGCAGTTGTAGATTTATTTATTTATTTGCTACATGTCAGTGATGTTTAGCTAAACTTTTGCCTTTTGACCTACTGTGTCTGGGGGCAAAACGCACAGTTTGTCTCATTTTATTTTCATATTCTGTAATCCTCCCTGTGTTTGTGAACGACTGAATCTAGTCTTTATATTTATATACCACAAATTACACAGAACTTGAAAGGCCAGTATGCAAGGTTAGTTATGTAAGTTAGTTCGACTTGTTGAATGATTTAACCCCCCCCTCCCCTCTCTCCTTAACCCCTTCATTCCTACATATGTTCATGAATCTCCACCCACAGGGTCTATGCTGGCTCGTAGCGTCTATAAAATGACTGACAGGAGGCCCATCCAAACACAAACAAGCATTCAGGACCAGAAGACGCTTTTCCAGATGGGTTTTCTCAGCCACTTAGCACACTTGTGCTAAGGTCATGGCTTAAACTAATATTTTTCTTACCATGTCCTTAAAATCTTCCAGGTTATTTATACAAATAGGATATGGACAAATGTGGCTTTTGCGCCTTTAATGAGGTACAGTACAAATGGAGGCCTGCTTCAGGGCCATTTATTTATTTCTATTAGAAAGGTTTGTATGGATGTGACAATTTTGTGAAAAATAACATTTATAGGATTACGTTCTGTTTTATTTAATGAATATGCTTATAATCTAGCTTTTATTGTTAGTATGAGATTAAACAAATTGTACTATAATACATTTTTTCACATTGTTTGCTTGCCTTTTTTTAAACCAAAGGTGCTAATCACTATGTTATTGGCTATATAGTCACCTTTTTCCTTTTGAATAAGTTTACACCATTAATTTTATTTTTCATATTTTACCCCAGGCTGTTAATATTTCTTGGGTAGACTATATATATTCAGTAAGCTAATGATGGCGTAACCAGTTTGTGCACTTTAGAGAGTGAGAAATTTGCATATTTTCCTTACAGACTGAATCGAAGGTTCGTCTTGTTCCCTTATTTATCCTCATATTCCTTATTATTATTTTTATTCTAAAGCCTCTATACTGTTACCTTATTGATTTTAGTGCTTTTGCATATTTACTGTATTCACTATATATCGGTTACTTCAGGCCTTGGCGTGGTACTGTGTCTCTGTCAAGTTCACACAAGTGTTGTAAAGCAGAAGTGTTGCGTATTTAAGCGCAGATGAAGAGAGCGCGCGCTCGTGAACAGACTCCGTCTTTCTCTTTGGCAGCCCATCAGATGGTGTGATTAATGCAGCTAAGTACTTAATGGCCGGATCAAAGAGCTCACGCCTGCCGTCTCTAAGGAGCAGCCCGGCCCTGTCACGCAATCTGTTCACACACACACACACACCACTTCGGATATTCTTCAGAATGATTCAGGTCCATTATTAAAAAGTACACAGGTCCTAAACCTGCCAAAGCTTAATTAATATCAATGAGTATTTTCTTTTCTGAATGTTTGTATTATCTTTTAAATAACGATTGTCTCATATCATCTCATTATCATTTTAAATAGGGATAACTGTTCACTAACGCCTTCTGATTCGATATTATATTATAGTCTGAAGTGCCTTGTTTCTGATGAGTTACACCAGTTTACGTTCTGTGTTCATTCTGATGGGTTTGGCCTCTTCTAACAGGACTATGCACCACCACACACATCTAGAGACACCAAATTATAGTTAGAGGAACACTCATCGGAGTTCGGGGTTTAGTCATTCACACCTAAGTCACCAGATCTCAACGTTAACGAACATGTCTGGGATGCCATGCAAGGCTCTGTGGAACACAGAAATCTACACCTGAGAATACAACAGAATTGTGGAGCGTTCTGGAGGAAATACAGTGTTTATTTCCTGTGGAACATTTCCCCAAGTCTGTAGAGTTCATGGCATGTTGGGGACCTACCAAGTATTAGACTGGTGTACCAGTTTTCCTGGTGTTTCTGGTATTTGGTTTATTATAAGGTATGTTAAATGACAATAACTGAATTCATACAAAATGCTGCACTTTAGTTCAGTTGAATGCAAATTGCCGTTTCACTTGCATTAATAACCTGGAAGATATTTACAGCGTAATTAAATTAATGGGTTGAATTCGTGGTTTCACCTCACGTGTTTTTAAGTGGCTGAGAAAACCGCATTCGGAAAACTGGTTTCCGGTCCGGAATGTCATTTCTGTTTATGGGCAGTGGAATATTTTGGGGCGGAGTTTTATGAGCATGTTGTCGGAATAGGGGTGGGTGGGTGGGCACTCAGAGGGTGAAGACGACTATAAAGCGTAATTCCTGCAGAAATTGCAAGTGTGTTGTGGTGCTTTCTGCCTGTGAGTAAATACACAGTGATTTTGGGTAGCATGTCCAGTCTGTGTGTAACGTGTAGGTCAGCACACCTGCTTTTGCTGCTTTTGCTCCCTTTAAACAAACACTCTGAAATCACTGAGCCAAAGAGATTGTGAGGGTGAGGATCCTGTGCTGATCATTTCGATCATTGTGTGGATTAGAAAGAAATTTTTGAAAAGTTTTATGAAAGTTTAATACACACATTCAGGATTCAAGTCATTGTAGTCAGTGGGACAGTTTGCTGTGCCTGGTGCCAAACAAATGTTTATAAAAATAATGCTGAAATATTTCTCAAAAAGTTCAGAAAGAGGAATGTCTCTGGCATTAAAAATGTAACTACATGGAGATTCTAGGTAAAAGTAATACTAATACTTGGTAGTGTCCCCCATCGGGCATAGACTCCACAAGCTTGTGGAAATATGTAGGAAACGGGCAGCGTACTTCTTATGAAACTGATAAATCTGTTGCCTTCTGATGTATTTGATAACGTTGAGATTTAGTGAATTAGGTGAGAATGGCAAAACCTTGAAGATTCCTCAAACCATAATTTGGCAGCTCTATATGCGTGTTGCGGTTCATGGTCCTGTTGGAAGAGGCCAAAATGAACGCAGGACATGAACGGGTGTAATTTGTTAGAAAGGAGGCACACAGTGTTCACCTGTCACAGACGTTTGTAGATTGAAACTTAAACAAACTCTATACTATTATGGGTCCACCACCATCCTATGTATAAGGAATTCCCAAAGCTAGATTGGGTTCTGGCGTAGCCCACTCTAGGTCCTTTCCTTGTTTTTTTTGCGTCCAACGCTTCATCTTTGAGAACTGACCGTTACACCGCTCATAGGTGCCATTGTAACGAGATAGTCTGAGTTTTTATTTTACCTGTCAGTGGTTTTAATGTTAAGGTTTATCAGTTTACAAAAGAGTTTAGAAACCCAGGTTTGCATTTGGTTATAAAGTAGTTAAGCATTTAAAGTTGTAATTCTGGTGATTCTGGAAAAAATTCATGCAAATCTCACATACAAATAAGCTTCCATACAAATTAGCTATAAACTCGTAATCGGATTCATATTTTCCCAAGCTTTTTTTTTAGTTCCTTCATGTTGTCGTTTTTCTATACATGTCCATTTTATACTGGGCTGTATCGATTTTCCTCCCACTTCTATTGAACAGTGCATGCTATATTAAACGTAGTCTCATATACAGCAGGTAGAATTCCTATAAATATATCCTGATGCTTTTCCTGTCGCTGTATTAAGGCTCTGGAACAATCGACTTCAGTGTTGCTTTTTAAATCGTTATTAGTCAATCGTTTGCTCTGTGTATAGGTGACTGCTGAACAGCGATATATAGATTTTTTATTCCACAGCTTTTAAAAAAGGTTGGATTTTAAAAGTACATATACAGCACTCAGTCATAATATTAACATGAAACAGCTCTGACGTATCGAGACATGGATGCCACAAGACTTCTGAAGGAGTTCTCTGTAATATCTGTGGCCAAGATGGTAGCAACCATCTTCTGTTGACCTTGTGTTGACCTTGAGGGCGGCTGTGGGCTTGTGGTTAATCAGCCCGCCTTGGGAACAGAAGATCCCAGGTTCGAGCCTCACAACCGACAAGACTGAAGGATCCTCAAGAGCGGATAACTGACTGCCCACTGCTCTGGGCATGTGTGCTCACTGCCCCCTAGTGTTCACTAGTGTGTATGTGTAGTGTTTCACTGGACCAGATGGGTCACATGCAGAGGTCAATTTCACCACTAGGTAAAGTAGTTCACTTTTATTGACTGGTCTGTAGGATCAGACCTAACATTCACCACACTAGTCTGAGGCACACCACAAGACCTGATGTTTTGGAGATGCTCTGATGATATCCAGTCGACTAGTCAGTACAGCTTAGACATTCACAGCAAATTAGATCCTTGGACTTGCTCATGTTTCCTGCTAATGACTGCGCAGTTACTGCTTAATATACCCAACAGATGTTTTTCATAATGTTGTAATTTTATGAACGATCTATGATGTGTGTGAACAATTTGTTTTCCTTTTTGGACCACTATGCAGTGGATCTACCCCTCAGAGCGATAGGCAGCCCCTATACGCAGCGTCTGGGGAGCAGTCGGTGGTCCCAAGGCTAGTTCCTTAACCACAAGCCTGCAGCTGCCCCAT
Organism: Duopalatinus emarginatus; assembly: GCA_028565595.1. NCBI lineage: Eukaryota > Metazoa > Chordata > Actinopteri > Siluriformes > Pimelodidae > Duopalatinus > Duopalatinus emarginatus. The sequence continues at coordinate 23,510,102 of JAOVVF010000025.1, forward strand.
GTGTGCATTAGGGGCGCTAAAAAAATTATTCTTTAAACAATCGCGATTCTGAATCGATTCAAAATGCTCAAAAAGGCAAGATTAAGTTTACAAGATTAAGAACACTCGAGGTCATGTTATTACAAATCACATCACAGCTGTGATGACCTACAGTACTTGTCTTTAAGGGTGCTTCCACTTCTGAGCGGACTGCATATCGCATTACGTGTCTACTCGGTCACCGTGGAAGAAGGCCATCTAAGCCACCATACAGCAATCTAGTTATGCAGCTCACTTGCTAGCGGAGCCCATTCAGACAAAATGATACAGAATATAAACACAGTAATGCAGTAACTATGACATTAATGTCCGTTTTATTCTCAGTTAAAGGTTAATGCACTGTGGTAGACTAAAGTCTAATGTTTACTTTTGTATTCATATATTTTGAGTTAGTTGTTTGTTGATTTTTTTTATTTATTTATTTATTTTAAATCCAGTCTGCTTAAGTGAACCTAATACTGGTCATTTAAGTTTTTAAGAATTTTATCACAATCCTATTTGGTCAATCTCGATTGGTTATTTATAAACATGTTTGTTTATTTGACCTATTTATAGCTTGTGTAGATCTGAAATAAATGCATCTTCTTCCTCTTTTTACTCCATCAGGATGAACGCGGTGGCTCCCTTTTAAAGACACCATCGTTTCAGCGTCAGTCCGCCCTGTCCAAGCGCCTTCGTCATGAGCCTCATCCAGGACAAGCTGGGAAGCGACTTCCTGCGGCCGGGCGGCGGCATGGAGGCCAGCTTCAGTCAGGGCATGCTGATGTTCAGCCACCTGCCTCCCGTAACCAGCTTCAACCGTTTGGCCGGACAGGGCGTCATGGCTGAGCTGCAGCCACACGAGCTCGTCCTGAAAAAGGAGCGCCACTCGCCCGACTGTGACGTCTCAGGACTAGGAGGAGGAGGAGGACTGGTGTCCGGAGTGGGCATGATGCCAATGACGGGTGACTACATGCCTGCTATGGGTATTAAACAGGAGAAGGTGTCAGAGCTGGACTACAGACAGCCCATGTATCCGGGCGACGGGGGGCGTGGCAGTATCGAGATGCTGGAGATGACCCTCAGCAACCATGACCTCAGCATTGAGAACGTGAGTGTGTATACCGACATGCACTATAGAGCGTGAAATGATTATTGGTTTTTTTTTTCAACAAAAAAAAAAATAGAACATGAGCATGATTACAGCGAACCGCCGCTGTTAGCGATTAGCTATGTAGCACTGATCAGCGTGCGCAAACATCAGTGTCAACACCACATCAGCTATTAGCGAGAGCGCCGAAAGCGAATCGTTATTATGTTGAAGAGGTCTTTGTTCAAAGATGCTTTTTTCAGTCCTCAGGATCCGAAAATATTAGCAGGCAGCCCTGTTTTGCATAGCACGAATTCATTTCCAGGCTTGTTTAGGAGTCTAGGCATGAAGTGCTAGAAATATTTCATTTCATCCAAATCAAACCTTCTGCAAAAACAGTAGTGGCATTGGACAAGTAGATCCCGCTCCCTCCTGTGAGTCAGAAAGTTAGTCAGGTGCCACTATAGCGCAACATCGTAGGTTCTTCAATTTGGTTTTGTGTTGCGCTTTTAACAGTGGAGGCGTCCGAAATATAGGATCTGGATTATACAAAAGTTGAGCCAAAAGTCAGGACTCATTTTATTTCAGAAATGAAAGGGAACAAGTAAGTAATGGGTGAGGGGTGGCCTATCTGGTAGGATATATCCAGACCATGGCCTCCATCTTGAAAGATGCCATATTGAATCAAGGGCAAGCTTTTTCACTGGGAAGGCTTTTTCATGTGTCATGCGAATTTTGACTCAGCTTGAATGTGTATATACATTTATTCCCTGATAATGAAGCCGGTGGTGACAGTAGCAAGGAAAAACTCGCTGGCCACGTCCGGAATGGCATACTCGAATACTACCTACTAGCTTGGAACGAGTACACGCTGCTTAACCGCTAAACTAGTACACACTTCTAGTATGCGAGCGTGTATTATGCACGCCACCTCGGACGCACTTGATCCGCCATCTTACCAGCGACCTTTGATCCGAGACGTCACACCAGTTAAGTTCCCACACAATTATTTACAGTTTAAAGTTTTAATTTCGTTTGTCATTAAAAATGTTACCTCAGCTCAAGCCTACACAGATAATTATAAGTCTCTCTGTCTTGTTTAAAGATGAAATGGGCTCTCGGTTTGCTCGCAGTGAATTATGGGATACGTCCGACTCGGATAGTGTGATCTCTCCCGACCTAGTAGGACATCCGGGAGCCTTTCACATACTACCTGATACATACTAGGTGTTCGGACGCAGTACATCGTGTCACATACTAGATTCACATATTAACTACTAAGGGAGTATGCCATTTCGGACGCAGCGCCTGTGAGGACGAGGGACTCAAAAAGAAACCCTTCCTCATTTGCCTGATTATAAATAATCGTTTCTGTGAGTGCGTGCTGTAGAGGAAAGTGCAAATGTAGAAATGAGCTAGAAAGTTCACTGTAATTATAACAGGAAGACGTGAATTGTCTGAAGACGAGATCTGTTCAGTCTTCTGATGACTGTGTGTATCAGTCATAGTCCAAGCAGATTGCATGGTTTCTTCTTCAGCAGCAGTGAGTGCTGTTCATTTGATAAGACCCCCAGTTAGATACAGGGGCTGAGGGTGGATCAGACAGGTCCACTGGTATCTCCTGGTGCCTCAGCTGTAGTACATGTAGCTCGATTGAGTAAGAGGTGAAAATGTACGTCGTTCAGAGAGCATGCAGCAAGTCGAGTTCCTGTTTGGGGTTTTTTTTCTGTCTGTCTTTGTGCTGATCTTTCTGACTTTCTGTCTCTGCACTTGTTTTAATATTTTCTTTTGTCTTCTTTCTGTCTTTGTTTTTGTGTCTGGATTTCTGTCTGTCTTTCTGTTTCTCTTTCTCTGTCTTTCTAACTTTGTCTTTGTTTATCTTTCAATCTTTCTTTGTGTCTGTCCTTGACTTTGTCTTTTTGTCTGTTTTTCTCACTTTTCTGTCTTGCTCTCACTCTTCTTTCTTTCTTTCTTTCTTTCTTTCTTTCTCTTTCGTTCTGTTTCTTTCCATCTTTCTTTTGTTTTCACTTCCTTTGCTGTTGCTTTCTTTTCTGTTTGTTTGCTCTTTCTTTTTTCATTTTTTTGTCCTTTTGTTTGTTTGTTTTTTGCTATTGCTTCACTTTTTGTTGACCTCGGTGTCAGTGAGTTGTCCACTGTGAAAGTCTCAGGACCAAGGTGGTTACTGTAACGTGACTGTCGGGTTGCTGACTGACTGAAGTGATGAGAGTTTTGACTTGAGACGACTTGTCATCACTCTACGTACTTCATATTATTCTGTCTTTTGTTTCATTGTGTTGTGTTGTATATCTCACTCTTTACAGCATTGTTTTTGTTTTTTGTTTTTTTTACACTTTACGGATGCAGACAGGAAATGTGCACCAGGGCAACAAACAAATCTGCAACAAAAGTGAACGTGACAGAAGGGGTCATTTCCGATAAAGATGGTCTCTCTGACCGTTTATAAGAGATTAATAATGGCTGCTTGTCATGTGGACGTGGTTTGGGTTTGAAAAGTCTGACGCACATCAGAAACCATACTTTGCCGTCGCCACAACCCTCAAACACCTCTAACCTCTTTTACCACTTACGCTAGTATCATAACAAACAGTACAGAGAGGCTAAAGAGCAGAGACACAATACTGTCGCGCGTTCAAATCGAACACACTCGCATAAAGATGGCCGAGAATCATGAAGGTGGAAGCAGATAGTTTTTCAAATTTACATATAAATATGAATAGAAATTATGAATATGCACTGAGCATAACATACAAACCACCTGCCTGAGCATCTCTGACCCATCGAGTCATGAACTCCAAAGACCTCTTATTATTATTATTATTATTATTATTATTATTATTATTATTGTTATTATTATTAACAGATCCCTCTCTAGGTCTTCTGTGGGATTGGACCAGATGGTTTAGCCTTCATACCGTACACACATTAGTGAGCTCTGTGGGTAGGAGTGGGGCAATATGGCCCTAAAATAATATCACAATATTTTAGGGTACTGTGATAATGATGTATTTGGCGATTTATTTCAAGAACATACAATTGTAACAAAATATTTTTTAAAGCTTATTTTGTAAGAGTAACAGTTTCAAACATTCAGCAGAGCTGTTAGTTAGAACAATGGCATTGGAACCAGACTCTGAAGTAATTTTACACATGGAGAACAGAGGAATATGTTCCACAGCAATATATGAGACTATGTTGCATGACTATGTGGAAGGAAAAAGGTTTTACTTTAAGGAGTGTTTGGAGATTTGTGCTGAAAACGGCCTGAAATGACTTCAGAGTCTGGTTCCAAATGGGGGTTCGAATTCAGAGGCGATTCAATCTGGTTCTAATTTTTGGGGTCACAATTTGTTTCAGAATCGATTTTCTATTCAAGTGGTCTATAAATTTGGTTTCAGTTATGTGGTTGACGAGATGAAGTGACAACGTAAATAGAAAATTTATTTAAAACAATATTTTTAGGTTGCTTACTGTATCAAATATTTTTGCATCATTTTATATTTATACTACAAATAGGATTGTAATAAAATTCTGTAATTTAAATGTCCAGTGTTGAGTTCACTTCGCTGTCTGGCTTTTTCATAAATATAAGTAGGAGTGGAAAAAAAATAAAACTTAAACACGTTTTAACATAGATTTTTGCGCATTTTGAATCGATTCATAATCGCCGACTAGGAATCGTGATTCTTTAAAGAATACACTTTTTTCAACACCCCTGGTTCTAAAGCCATCCTACTAACCAACAGCTCTGTTAATAGCTAAAAACAACTGTCCTTAAAAACAGTACATGACAGCATATTGCTTTTACATGCACCCAGTTGCCTTGACAACGGCCTTGTGGGCGTAAACCATTTTTCCTGATGGGCATCAACTTGACCGTTAACTTGCTGCAGGTGCTATTGTAGTGGGATAATCTGGTCTGACTGACTGGGATGTGTGAGTGGGGTGTGTCCTAGTATACAGTGGCTGGTATCTACCAAAAGTGATCCAGGGATGGACAACCAGTGACTGGGTGATGATAGACCAGGACTCACTGATGTTCATGAGGTGTGAAGACTAGACAGTGTGGTTCAGCCTGAAAAAGATCCACAGAAGGTTGCCAGTCTGTTGCTAATGTTTTGGACCCAGTTCACCGTCAGAGGTCCTGTGGAGTCCATGTGTTGATGGGCTAGGCGGTGTTAATGTTATGGCTGATCATTTAGTAAAGGCATTCATTCTTTCTTTTATCCTGTCTTTCTTGTTCTTTATTTTGCTCCATCTTTTGCTCTTATTTCACTTGTTTTCTTTTTACTTTGATGTTTTCTTTTAACTCTGTCTGTCACTCCTCCTTTTTTCTTTCATTATTTCCCCCTTCCATTAGTTTTCTTTATTCAGGCTTTCATGTCTTTTTTCGCTTTCTTTCATGGTGTCTTTCACTCTTCCTTATCATTGCTCTTTTGCTCATTCATCTTTTTTCCACTCTATTTTTTCCACTTACTTTCAGTCTCGCACTCATTCCTTTTTTTGCTATTTTGCCTTTTCTCTGATTTTCTTTTCTTCCTCCCTCTTGTACACATTTTCTTCCTTTTCTTTGCTGGCATTCACTCACTCACTTTTTAATTCTCTTACTATTTTTAGTTTCCTCTCTTTTTTAGTTTCTATATCTGTTCTTCCTTTTTCTGCACTCATTTTTTCCCATTTGCTTTTTTATGCTTTTTTCTTTCACATTTCTTTATTCTTTTGCTCTTTCTTCACTCTTTTAATTTTGCACTTTCTTTCACACTCTTCTATATTCCTTCTTTCTTTTTCTTTCACACATTTGCTTGCTCTTTCTTTCTCACTCCGTCCTTCACACTCCTTTTCTTTCTTTCTTTCTTTTTCTTTCACACATTTGCTCTTTCTTTCTTTCTTTCTTTCTCACTCCGTCCTGACACTCCTTCACCGTCTTTCTTTCTTTCTTTCTCACTCCGTCCTGACACTCCTTCACCGTTTTTCTTTCACACTCTTCCATATACTTTCTGTCTTTCTTTCACACATTTGCTCTTTCTTTCTTTCTTTCTCACTCTGTCCTTCACACTCCTTCACCCTCTTTCTTTCCTACCATTTCTTTCTTTCACATTCCTTCTGTCAACCCTCTTCTTTTGCACTTACACTCCTTTCATTCGCATGTGAGTTCTTACACACTTTCACACTCTTCCTATCTCCCCCCCCCAAAAAAAAAAAAACAACAAACCAAATCACCAAAACAACACTGCCATCACTTCACCGTGTCATCGATTAGTTTCACAGCATCACACAACAGTGTGTCACATCCACGTCTGTATCCAGTGTGTCTGAGCTGTGTGTGTGCGGTGCGGTGCAATTCGACAGAATGTTCACGTTAAGAAAAAGGAAGAGCTGAATTAGTCTCATATTAACGCTGCAGCTCAGCACCCAACAAAGCAATAAATTGCGCGAGGATCCGGAGCTGTTAAATATAACCCTATTTCTCTAGGCCCGGTGACGTCACCCAGCTTCCGTTAGCATCAATGAGGAGGTCTGGCCAAGCCGGCAGTGACATGTACAGGCATGTGTGTGTGTGTGTCTGTACACACACGTGTGCACACACTGAAAGAGAGACAGCAGAGCTTTTGGCAAGCTCCTGAGAAAACAACTGGGTCGATGACGTGTCGAATGCCGAGAGCCGAGTCGTCTGCAGACGGCTGCGGGGAATCGAGAAAGAGAGAGAGAGAGAGAGAGGCGGCGGCGGCCGTGTCCGCATCTGCTGCTTTGTAGTTCAGCCGCCGGCAGCTGATGACTAATCTCACATTCACTAAAAACACACACACAAATAAAGACTGCAGACTGCACACTCAGAGTTCAGACCTGAGTGGAGGAGGAAGAGGAAGAGGGAGCTGATCTGTTTCTGTCCACTGTTTCATTCATCTGGTGTGTGTGTGTGTGTGTGTGTGTGTGTGTGTGTGTGTGTGTGTGTGTGTGTGTGTGTGTGTGTGTGTGTGTGTGAGTGTGAGAGAGAGAGAGAGAGCTGGAGGTCTGGTTATTTTTCCCTGGGCTTCTCAAGTTGTAGTTGAAGAGGAAATGAATGAATCTGGGTTTGTTTTTGTTGCTGTGGGTTTAATTTAATCCAGAAACAGTCTGATATATCCTCCTACTTCCTCTCTCTCTCTCCATCTCGCTCTCTCTCACTCTCTCTCTCTGTCTATCTCACTTCTTCCTTCTCTCTCTCTCTCTCTTTCTCCTTTCTCTTCAACTCTTTCTTTTTTGCTCCTTCTATCCCCTTTTTGTGCTTCTCCCCCCCTTACACACTCTCTCTCTCTCTCTCTCTCTCTCTCTCTCTCTCTCTCTCTCTCTCTCTCGCCCTTTGTTTGGCCCTTTTCTTCCTGTTTCCTCTCTCTTTTATGCACTCACATTATTTACCACTTTCCATCTCTCTCTTTAATTCTCTCACTCTATTTCTTTTGTTATTCTCTCGCTCTCTTCTTTCTTTTCAGTGTCTCTTTCTTATTTTCACCTTTTCCCTCCTTTCCAACCTCCTTATTTTATTCTCTTACTTTTCCTCCTTTTCCATCTGTTTTATTCTCTCACTCTTTTTCTTCCTTTTCAGTGACTTTTATTGATTTTTTTGCTCCTTTCCATCATTCTATTTTATTCTTTATCTCCGTTTCCTCCCTCTTTTATGTTTCTTTTTTTTGTTCTCATGCTCTCTTTCCCTCTCCATTTGTTTCTCTCTGATAATCTCTCCATCTTATTCTCTCTCCATCTTTCCTCTATTGTCCTCTATTCTATTCTCTTGCTCTTTTTCCTTTTCAGTTTCTGTTATCTTGCTTTTCCCTGCCTCCTTTTCCATATGTTTTATTCTCACTCTCTTCTACCTACTTTTTCATCTTTTTTGACTTTATTCTCTCACCCATCTTCTCCTTTCCATATTTCTATTTCTTCCTTCACTTCTTCTCCCCTCCTTTTCTATCCGTTTTATTCTCTTGCTTTTTTCTTTCATTTCATTCATTCTCTTTATTTTACTCATTTTGTCGCTCTTTTATCTCTTCTTCTGATTCTCTTATTCACTCTTTCACTGGTTTCCCCCCCTTTTGAATCTTTATTTTCTGTTCAGTCTTTCATGTTGTCTTTTTCTCCTTTCCCCATTTTTCATTAGTTTTCACTCACTCTTTTATTCTTACTCATTCTTTCTTTATTGTTTTTCCTCTTCCTCAGATCTGTTGTATTTTGCTCTTTTGTTCTCAGTCTCACACTGCTCATTGTCTTCATTCTTTCTTTCTTTGCTCTGTCACTCT
>JAOVVF010000025.1:23544925-23561531 GCA_028565595.1 Duopalatinus emarginatus
GTAATAATAATAATAAATATATCTATATCTATCTATCTATCTATCTATCTATATATAGATAAATAATATATAATAAATAGATATATAAATATTATTATTATTATTATTATTATTATTATTATTATTATATATATATATTGTTATTTTTATAGTACAAAATGATAGGATTAAGAACAAACCTCTATTATTTACCCTTCTAATAGGAGATCATGATATAAACTGGTCTGGAAAGAAATCAGCCCCAGCATCACTTCTTAAACCATTTGGTGTATTTTATGACCAGTAGGGGTGCTGTTGCACTTATTGCCACAAAAATCGAAAATAAAATCTGACACAGATGCCAAAAAATTATTATTATTTTTATCTTTAAAAGCCAAACAATGGCAAAGACAAATCAGATAATATATGATTATATATTGATTATTGATTTGATTTGAATACATTTTAAAACATGGTGAAAACAATTTTAGCACTGATTCTCATAGCACAAGTGATTGAGATCATTTTAGGCACCAATTTAGGTCAAGCCTAATGGATGTCACTGAACGTCTCTCTGGTCAGTCGGTGCTCACTGGTTACTCCTAAATGGATCTCAGATTGCTAACAGACGTGATGTAGAACGTACTTGTGATTGTTTGATGTATATCTCTGCATAGACCCACATCATGCATTAACCCCTTTTTTAACCTTCCGTCTGTTTGTGTGTATGTGTATGTGTTTGTTATTGATATGCATGTGTTGTCCGTCCCGCTTTGCCTTGCATGTCCCTCAATCCCTCCATTTTGATGCTTTAGAAGTTAAGAGGAAAGGTAAGACACGACATGGCCTTATCTGCTCATCTCTTTTATTTGGCTCCTGTCCGGTTTTTGGGCGTGCATGTGTGGCTGCTGCTGGTGGTGGACTCCCTGTTTTCTAATCCGATTCATTTACTAATCTGCACACAGTGGACCGTGATGAAATCCTTGTAAACAGGGTTTACAAAAATGAAGGCTATTGGTACGTTCAAACGGGGTCATTTATGTTGTGTTTACAAAGACGTTATAAGGTGAGGCTAAGGGCTAACACGTGCTTTCTTCTTGACATGTGAAGTCATGCTGCAATTGTAGTACAGTGTAACACACGTGGAAGCCATCGCCGTCTACCCTCTTCCACATACATGCGTTTACAAGTCTTTGATAAATGTTGATATTCTGATATTCCACTGTCAGTCTGTCTACCTTAAGACCTAACATGCTATATGCAATACACAAGCATATATGCTAGCTGAATTTGTGCTAGCTAGCTGTTTTGTTAGCCTGTGAAGAAACAGCTATACAGTGCTGCAGAAGTGAAAGTCACATTTAAACTTGTTTTTTGTTTTGTCATGTATGGACAGCTTACTGTTCATTTTGTGTTTATAAATTCACAATTCATGGTGACATGGCTAATGGTAACGTTAGCATCATTCGATATGACCATGGAGACCATGAACATTCGCTTAGTGGTTAACTTTAGTTGTTCACAGTCATTCCGTAGTAATTTCCCAAAACATCTGAGATAAGTTTAATACTTGAAATGGCTTTGATTCGACTGTCACAATCCATTCACTGTGCTAGCAAGCTACATTGTTAGCCTGCAAGAAACAGAAACTTGCAGCTATACAACTGCTAAAGCTGCTACTGTGTTGTGTTTACAGGAAAGGTCAATGTGAATAACACAGTTAATGTGTTAACACAGCGCTTATCGTGTTGTAGAGGTTTTCTAATAATAGATATTTGGCTAGCGCTCAGTGCTAAGTGGAGTCACAGGGGAAAGACTTTTAAATTATAACAATGGACATTTGCCCAAAGCAGCTTTACAGAAATGGGGAAACTGGAATATACATATTTATGTTCATAAAATATCATTAATAAATATAAATATCAAATTATTCCTGATGAGAAGCAGGTGGTGACATTGGCGGAGAAAAACTCCCTGAGATGACAAGTGGAAGAATCCTCGAGAGAAACCAGACTCAAAAGGGAACCCCGTCTCATTTGAGTGACATGAACAGTTTGATTATAAAGAATTTATTTTATAGAGAATTTATACAAATTTTTAGAACAATTTGTCACTGATGGACAATGATTGGGGGGTGGGGGTGGGGTGTGGGGGTGTTTATCGTAGCGCTATTTAGAATAGAGAAATGTTGCTATTCACTATGCCTTAAGGTTCTTATTAAAAAAAAGTATGTGGTGGGTAAATAATTAGCCATAGTCCATATTTCTCAACTGGCAAGTAAGAGATCACATGAAAGCACAACTTCCATTTGAACGTACTTTGCTTTGCATGGTTTTCCCATAATTACTAAATTAATTGGCAATTTTTTAATGTTATTATGGAAATTTAATAATCCTGCATGAGGAATTACAAGGGATTAATAATCCTTCATAAGGGATAACAGGAAATACAGAGAATATACACTTCCAAAGTTTATGTGTTCAGTGTTTGTCTAACAGTCCCTGCTGCCTCTCTTTCAGATGGGCTCCTATGACCTCATGCCTTTAGGTGACATGAAAACCTTTGCGGGCAAAAACTCAGCTCGCTATTCCTACTTGGTTGAGGGCCACGAAAACCCTTACTTCAGTTCAGACGAGCAAACGTCATCATCCTGAGAGGAGAGGAGTGAAGAGGAGACGAGAGAAGTCTGGTTAATATGTAGGACACTTGTGAAATGTAGGAGATGACAAAGGGTGTGAATTATTTTTATTATTAATTTTTTATTATTATTATTTTTTCTTTGGGAGACTTTCATACTCACTGGTCCATTTTGTTCTGTGTTGAGGACAATTCTGTTCAAGAAACGTATTAAAAATGTATATCAGTTCCACCTTTTTAATCTATTTTTAATGTAAAACTGTAAACATATTTGTAACAGCTGACGTTGAGTTTTTTTAACGTAGTGCTAGCTTTGGCCTTACAGCTGCTTTCTGTAAGTCTTATCCCTCACTTATGTTCACTATGTCCCAGGTTATATCCGTTCAATTCCATTATATACTATATGGCCAAAAGTATGTAGACACCTAGTTGTTGGAATTGTTCCCCACTTTGCTCTTATAAACACCTTTACTCTTCTGGGAAGCCTTTCCACAGGATTTGGGAGCGTGGCTCTGGGTGATTTGTATTGACTATATTGTATTTATCCCAAAGGTGTTCAGTGGGCTTGAGGTCAGGGCCCTGTGCAGGACACTTGGGTTCTTTCTTCCACATCAACCTCAGCAAAACCTGGCTTTGTACATTTTTATGTTAAAACAGGTACAGGCTTTAATTCGGTCTAGTAAAGTAAAATCTTATAGCTAGAGCAAACAAAGGCGTACTATACAAATTTTCTGACAGTAGTTTGGAAAGGCCAACATATCGTCACCTACCTAAAATAAGTCATTTTTAGCAAAATTGACTTTTTTGCTCAAATCATCTCCCCATGATGCCTACACCCTCATTTGATCATTGATTCTACTCTTTAGTATAATGGCCTATGTCAACAGTCTGACTTAATCTTTGGTCAATTTTTTGTGTTTCCTGAAAAAATTAGTTAAGCAATTATTTTAGAAAGGTGTCTATGGGTATGATTGTCAGGTGTCCACAAACTTTTGGCTATAAAGTGTATCATCTTTGTCATAATGATTGGCTATTTATCTTATGTTGTCACCCTGTACAACTTTCTGACAATAGTTTGGAAAAGGCCAACATATAGGTAAAATTGTCAGGTGTCCACATACTTTTGGCTGTATAGTGTATCATCTTTGTTATAATGATTAGCTGTTTAACTTATTTTCCATGACAACAAGGAAGTTGTCACCCCGTACAACTTTCTGACAAAAGTTTGGAAAAGGCCAACGTGTGGGTAAAATTGTCCGCTGTCCACATACCTTTGGCTATATAGTGTATTATATCTTTGTTATAATAATTGCCTATTTACCGTATTTTCCATGACGGCAACGAAGTGGTCAACTTCTAGTGCAATAACCAATTCACTGACGTATATTAAGACTAACAATAATGAGTAGTAACCACTAAGTTATATGTTGTTATCAGTAATCAAAAGATGAAAAAAGTATTTCACATGAACAGCAGTGTTACAAACACAATCGTATGTCAAAAAACAATCGTATGTTATGTTGCTAGGCAACATATACATAACATACATTCTTCTGCCTTCCAGAATAGAAGAATAGCTTATTTAAACCATCCCTCCAAACATCCATACATCTGTTTCTAGCGTTTTGTGAACAGGAAAACCAACACCAGAACATCCTTTACCCAGAGAAATGGTTATGAAGCTCCGGTGAAGTGGACTTGATGGATGATTAAGTCATCCATAGTAAGCTATGCTAGCTAACCTTAAAAGCATCTAAACGCATTCCTGTGTAAAGTATACCGAGGAGGTCACTTATAAGTAAACCAACATGCATTTCTGTAATGTACGGATGTTTTAAATGTAGCACTTTCAATCTATGAAAGGTAGTGGATGAAAGTCATCTGTTGCCCAACAACCGATTATTATTTTTTTTTTGTGTGTGTGTGTGTTTGTAACACAGCTGTTCATGTGAAATACATAACTTCTTCCAATTATTGTGACTTTTGAGTATATTATACTACTCATGTTGTATTTTTGGATCGGCTGTCACACTGTTGACATGGGCATGGTAAAATAAGGTAAACAAAATTGATGCTGATGAACCAACAAAATGTCTTCCACCTGAGTGTCTGAGTGTGCATTTGAAGGTAGGACTATAAATCAGAGCAGTTCAGATAATAATTATATTGATCTAAAAGAATTAGTGGAATTCGAGAAGACTTCAATTCAATTAAACTGGAGTAAAATTAATGAGCCCCAATAAACATAAAATCTGTTCAGTGATAGTCTACAGTCTGGGCTAGGAAGAAATCAGCCCAGTATCTACTTACAATTACTGGTGGTACTGTTGTTCTTGATATAACTTGTTATTAGAAAATGAAACAATATAGATTGCCCAAAATTATAACTTTTTCTTTTGGTAACATATTTATTCCAGGCAGTCCTAAATCAGAAAAAAAAAATCATTAAATACTTTTATTTCACCATGTTATTCTCAGGTGAATATAATCAGGGCTCAGCTTCCCTAAAGTGTTGTACAGTTAACATTGTGTTAACTGGTAGAAATTATGTTAATTGTTGATGATGTTTGAACAATGCAGTGTGATTTGAACAAAGAATGTTGAATTTTAATTTCGTTTTGTTTATATAGCACTTTTAACAATGGACATTGTCCTAAAACAGCTTTACAGAAACGTAAAATGTGAATATACATTTAAATTTATCCTAATAAAAAAATGAATTCACTGACCTTTAAACATTTCCACAATATACTTGGGCATATGTGGCATAAATAGACACAAAATATTCCATAACACTGGGAACTGGCAGAAAACTTATAGTTTATATAAGTATAGTTAAATCTTAAATCTCCATTATGGATTTAAATGTACACAGAATATAAGTGCTTATTGTTGAGAAAGTGAGGGACAGTGAGACATGACAGACACACAACCCTGATGTTCACAGTTCAGTTATTATATCATTAAAGCCTACTGACAGACAGCCCACTAGAAATTGTGGTTTTATATTGTTACATATTACACACGTTTCAATAACCGTTTGTACATGTTTGATTTTATTTATTTCACAATTACGTTGTTGCGAACGTGTCGCTCTGAGGCGGTGACATGTAAACTAATCCCAGCAAATGTTCCACTAACGTTAGTCTAAGGTTCTGCTATGGTTAGTTCCAGACTAGTTCAACTTTCTCTCAGTTTGAGAAGTAAGTGTTGGTAAGTGGAACGTTACCCAGCATGAGGTTTTCAATGGTTTGTTGTAAATTGGAATGGGTACAGGAACCCTAACATGACCAAACTGGAAATGTTCCCTAAAGCTTCTCCAATGGTTCCTAGATTACAAACGTTCCATAAAGCAGAACATGCAAATGTTATGTATAAACATGGAAAACCTTCAAGCAACGATCCTGTTCCTGAATGTTTCAGCTTGGTTCCTCCCATTGAACCTTAGTTTTAATGTTAATTATCTGACAGAACAGTAAGAAATTTCCACTGGGAGGGGAAACTGCTTTAGAAGTAGAAAACATATCATGGTGGCTGAAGAGACAGAGACTATAGATAAATTTTTTAGCTTTTTTTTGCGTTTTGTAAATGTTCATCATTACAACTATGTCTGAATCAGGACCAGATTTAATCACTGCTGCACTGTGACTGTTTTACTGTTTTCATTTTGTCTCACGTTTGCACTTTTTCTTTTTTTGCACATGATTTAGGACGCTATAAATAGGGCTTGGCGATATGGAAAGAATATCACGTCACAACAACGAATAATGAACAATAGGACGATTAAAATCGTGATGAGGGTTATTCAATGATGTATTGTACAGCCTTAGTTATATGTGAATGTTTAAGAAGGGCTTGGAGCCCTTTGTTCAAGGGCTCGGGATTCATTTCTCCAAAGGGATTTGTTTATGTGCACACACTGGTATGAGTTTCTGGTGTTTGTTGGTATTCTGTATGCCTCTCAGTGCTCCTTTTATACACAGGAGGTTTATGCACAGATAAGCATTTCATTTCTTGCAGTGGCAGTGCCAATAATGAATAAGTTATAATATCAGTTTCCTTTATTCAAATGTCCGCTTATATGCTGTTTTCTAAATGTAAATCTTTTCTCTTTTTTGTAAATCGTTTTTGTAAATTGATGTTCCAGATTAAATATGCAAAATAAATTTATTTAGATAACTCAGTCGTACATTCTCACTCATTGTATATTTTATACAAGCGCAATATTCAACGCTTAAGATGAGTTATTTAGAGCACAATGCCACAGACGTCGCAAGTGTTGAGGGCACGTGGTGGTGGTGGGGTTATGGTATGGGCAGGTGTAATAGACAATGAACACAGGTGCATTTTATTGAATGAATGAAATAATATGAAAGTGCCTTACTGTGTTTGCACACAGAAGGAATGTGACCTCCGCATTTAACCCATCTGTGCAGTGAAACACACACACACCAGTGAACACTAGGGGGCAGTGAACACACTTGCCCGGAGCGGGGGGCAGCCCCAAACCATGGCGCCCAGAGAGCAGTTAGGGGAGTTAGGGGAGGGCAGCCCCAAACTACAGCACCTGGGGAGCAGTTAGGGGAGTTAGGTGCCTTGCTCAAGGGCACCTCAGTCATGTCTTCCCCCGAGTGGGGATCGAACCCGCGACCTTCTGGTCACGAGACCGGTTCCCTAACCACTAGACCACGACTGCCCCTTAATTATTGATGCCATTTTGAATGCACAGACGAGATCCACTGCCACCATTGGCCACTCGATTCATAACATTGACATTCACAACGAGGCCCTCTGGTGGACATTCCTGCAGTCAGCAGGCTCCCGCAAAACTTGCAACATCTGTGGCATTGTGCTGTGATAAAACTGAACATTTTACAGAGGCCTGTGCAATAACCCTGTTGTGTAATCAGCATCCTGATCTGCCACAGCTGTGAGGTGGATGGATTATCTCAGCCCATAAAGGAGAAGTGCTCACTAACACAGATTTAGACAAATTTGTGAACAATATTTGAGAGCATAAGAGCCTTTTGTGTACATAGAAAAAGTCTTTGAGTTTATCTTATGAAAAATGGGAGAAAAAACAAACATGTTGCATTTATATTTTTGTTCAGTAAGTATATAATGTATAAAAAGTATAAAAAGTGTGTAAAACTGTTAAAACACTGCTAGATTTCCCAGTTTTCAGTTCAGCGTAACACTGTGAAATGAGCACAAAATAAATAAATAAATAAACACATTTTGGTTCATTTATCAAATGAGGCTTTCAAGGCCTTTAGGCTTAAGTCCCACTAATCCAGGCATGGAATTATAACAGGACTTCCAACACACACACACACACACACACACATGCTCCATCAGGCCACATATCTTCCTGTGTAATAAATCATCCAGGCGGTTTGCAGAAGTGATTTCAGTCTTGGCCTCGGCATCCGGCCCAGTAATAAATGCACTCGTATACAGTATAATAAGTGCTTCTTTAAAATGACAGCGTATGTGTTTTTTGCTGCAAAAAAAGGAATATAATATTCAGCTCATGATTCTCTGAGTCAGCTGTCCTGAGCTCTGGTTTTGTCCAAGTGGGTAGTTTTGCCGTCTCACTGCTTCAGGGTACGATCCTCAGCCTGGGTTACTGTCTGTACGGATTTTCACATGTTCTCACTCCTGTGTTGATGTGGGCTTCCTCTGGCTTCTCCTTTTCCCCCCCAAGTCAGAAAGTGAACTATTTTGCCTTACTGTGTTTTGCACACAGAAGGAATGTGACCTCCGTGCAGTGAAACATACACACCAGTGAACACTAGGGGCAGTGAACACACTTGCCCAGAGTGGGGGGCAGCCCCAAACCATGGCGCCTGGGGAGCAGTTAGGGGAGTTAGGTGCGGTGAGGTGCTCAAGGGCACCTCAGTCGTGTCTTGCCCTGGGTGGGGATCGATCCCGCGACCTTCCGGTGACGAGACCGGTTCCCTAACCACTAGGCCACGGCTGCCCCAGAACAACATGCAGGTGACGTGTGAACCCCAAAAATCTGAGTGTGAGTCTGCAGATTGTGGATCAGTACTCGTGATACACGTAGACAGCAGGTGAGAAAAGTGTTTAGCTTCAGAACCCAGAAGAAACCCAGACCTGAGCTCAGAATTGATTGACCTGGGGACCCTGGCACAGCTAGACAGCAACACAACCTGCAGTCTCAGACTATTAAGACGAGGATAACACTAGGTTTTGGACTGCACATATTAAAGCTAGTGATCTTTTACACCAGGGGTTTTTACCTCTGTGTTTCCGTAGCGCTTTCGAAGCCTATCTGACCCAGTTCTGGAGAAAATACAGAAGCTGGAGTGAAAAACTAAGATGGTTCGCTTACTTATTTTTTTTTCGTCTGTCCCTCTGTCCTTCCCTCTGTGTCTGCATATGTGTGTGCGTTCACAGGCACTACGACTGGTGTAAATCTTCCCCACAGAGACAGAAGAGCGAATCAGGGTTAACAGATGCCGCCTGTGAATCAATTAGACAGCAGCCCGTAATAACCTTCGTGACCCTGCACGACCCCTACGCTAATTAATGAGGGGACACACTGTGTAAATCTTACACCAGGTCACTTCATCATGGCTGTCTCTCTCACATACACAGTAGAGTATTCTGCATGTACACACAGTTTGTAAGACTCACTTCAGTCCTTCTTTTATTAACATACAGTGTATATGTGTGTGTCTGTGTGTGTGTGTGTGTGTGTGTGTGTGTGCTGATTCAATTCAGTGGGAATTTCAGGGGCACTTTTAACAATAGACGTCTCAAAGCAGCTTTTTTTTTTTTTATGTAGGTCTATAATAAGAACGCAGAGGCGACTATAGTGAGGAATGACGTCATTGGGAAGTAACGTGTTAATTGCAGTGCATGTGTGATGATTGAAGAATATTTTACTTTATTACGGACTTTAAGTGTGTGTAAATATAGTATAGTATACAGAGTCACAGCTACAGGAAAAACAGCCTCGTCCTGATTCCTGCTAGATGGTTAGGACGAGAGACATCCCTGATGAATCCGTGTTTCTCACCCTGCCCTGGCAGCGCTTGTGGTAAATGCTGTTAGTGGTGGAGAAATGGCTGCCAGTGACGTGAGTATGCTCTGAATAGTGCGGTTCTAAAAGCCCCTATCCGCAGCGCCCTTAGGTGAAGTGCCCTTGAGCAAGAAAGCTAAACTCCAAATACTCCAGAGGTACTGTGGACAGGGGCTGTTTACTGCTCTGGGCACATGTGCTCACCGCCCCCCTAGTGTTCACTAGTGTGTGTGTGTGTGTGTTTCACTGCACAGATGGACCAAATGCAAAAGACAATTCTATTACACAATCATAAAAAGAGTATTCACTTTCACTTTCACTTCACTCCTTTTCACCTTCACCAGTATCACAACACACAGGTTGGCATAGTAGAAAGTACAGACACTGTTGTGCCTTTTTGTCCTTGATTGTCCAAAAAGACGGGACAGTTTTACCATTTTAAATCACTTTTTCAATTGAAGACATGCTTTTTATGAAGCTCCTTTCATGCTGGTGCTTGTTGATATATCTGGAATAAGTGGCTAACATGCTAGCTGTTGTGTTGGTGTGGTACAGTGGTAACATCATTGGCTCCTATGTGAGAGACCTGGGTTCGATTCCCAGTCTGGGCAGCCAGTCTGATGCTACACCAATAAGGGTCCTTGGGCAAGACTCCTAACACTACACTGGCTTACCTGTAATACCAGTAACCTTGTAAGTCACTCTGGATAAGAGTGTCTATCAAATGCCGTAAATGTAAATGTAGCTAGCAAGTGTTATGCTAACACTCCAGTTACTAGCAAGGAATAGTGGGCCAACGGGTGAGAATTTATTTATTTTTTATTAAACCTTTAATTTAACCAGGCAAGTAAGTCATTAAGAAAAGATTCTTAGTTACAATGGCGGCCTGGAAAGCAGAAAAATAAAATAATAATAATAATTTTAAAAATTTAATGAAACATAAAAAGATAATCAGTTAATGGTAAAGCAGTTACAAGTGTCAATAAAAATATTTTTATGTATTTTTTTATTTTTTTTGGAGATTGAAATAAAACTGTTCAGATTTAAAGATCATGTAGTATATTCCAGTCATATGCAGCAGCAGATTAAAATGAGGATGAACCAAAGGAACAATTTGATTTAGGGACTTTTAGTTGGATGTAGAGGAAATACCTGGGCTGCGTCCGAAATCGCAGACTCAAGCAGTACATACTGAATTCGAAGCAGTGTGCACTGTTTTACCGTTAAAGCAGTACGCAATTCCAGTATGCGAGCGGGCAGTATGCACAGCCTCGGACGCACTACATCCGCCATCTTTTCAATGTCATGTGACGCTTGACGTCACATCACAGCCGATTTTTTAAAATCCCCAAATATACTTTTTTTTACCTTAAAATGTATTTTTTTTTTTACCTCAGAAAAAATTATTAATATAGAAATATGTTGCTCCTCCTCAGTTCCGAACGTCTGCGCTGCTCGAATTGCATTATGGGACAGAACAGTTCGCGTACTGCAAAATGTCTCCCGAAACAGTAGGTCATCCAGGAACTTTTCAGATACTGCTTGATACCGTACTGCACATTCGGACACACTAGTCACGCTCGCGTACTGTTTTTGCGTACTTTTCAGTACGGAAGAATGCGATTTCGGACGCAGCCATGGTGTTATACTTAGCAGAAACTGGATGTTTCTGATAGTCACTCTGATAGACATCCAGTTCACAAAGAGAATCTGTACAAGCGATTCTATATACTATATCCCCATAATCCTTTTTTTCAGGAAGAATTGTCCTGTACAAATTATACCTTCAAAATGCCTTCAGATGATTGCCTCAGGCCTGATCTTGTGGATACCATAAACCCAGAATTTATGATGTTGGAAAGTTAAACAAAACTCCACAGAAACAACTTGGCTATGCGATTTTACCCTCGCTCATATCAGGACCCTTATTATTAATAGTGGTAGTTTAAACACCTGCCCTTAGATTTGCATCACACAATGGTACAAACGAGTCTATGCAAAATACACAGGCTGGTGGTGGCTGTATAATAGTAAAAAGTGAAAGTGAACTATTTGCCTACTGGGCTTGCAGAGAAACGTGACCTCTGCATTTAACCCATTGTGCATTGACACGCACACACCAATAGACACTAGGGGGAAGTGAACACACTTGACCTTGGGGGAAGGGGGGGCGGGGGACCACAGCCTAGACCACAGCCTCAACCACAGCCCCAAGAGATATTTGGGGGAGTTGAGGTGCCTTGCTCAAGGGCACCTCAGTTGTGTTTTGCCCTGTGCGGAAATCGAACCCGGAACTCTCCGGTTATGAGACCGGTTCCGCAACCACTAGGGGCTGGGGTTTATTTGGGGTTTGTTAAGCTGGCATTCCATAGGACCCCTGGTACATCTACAAACGTCTCTGACAGGTGAACACTGTGTGTGTGTGTGTCTCCTTTCTGATTAATTACACCAGTTCATGTCCTGCATTTATACTGATGGGTTTGTCCTCTTCTAACAGGACAATGTGCCACCACACACTGTCTAGAGACAAAAAAATTATGGTCAGCGGAACACTCATCTAAGTTTGAGGCTTTGCTGTTCACACCTTAGTCCCCAAATCTCAACGTTATGGAACTCACCTGGGATGCCATGCAAGATGCTGTGGAGTACAGAATTCCTCCACTTCGGAATACAACAGAATTGTGGACCATTCTCATTATTTAAGCTGCTTATCCTACTACCGCATCATGAATGGTACTGATCGGGCTGAAGGCAGTCACCAGTCCATCGCATAGCAAACACACCCACACATCCACACCTAGGGGCAATTTAGTATCTCCAATTTGCATGTCTTTGGCCTGTAGGAGGCACTTACAGACACAGAAAGAACATACAAACTCCACACAAAAAGATCCTTGGCTGCCCAGATAGGGGATCGAACCCAGACCCTTCCTTTTTGCTGTGAAGCAACAATGCTACCCACTGCACCACCATGTTGCCCCACGGGGTATCCAGAGCTCCGCCCCTTGCCTGCTGTTGTCACATATACAATGTTCCTGTTGGTGCCTTTGGCACTGGATCCAGTCTTGTGGAAAAGGACCCAAAGATGCCGTCACAGAAGAATCACACACTCACACACACACACACACACACACACACAGAGGAAGTGAGGTGAGCACTGGACTGGACCAGATTGGAGATTGGGGGATGGGAGACGAAGGGCGTGGATTCTTTCCTTGCTGGGCTTTCCGTCCTGATGAGCTGAATGCAATTATATATGAAATAAAACGCCATAGTGACGGGTGGAGAGAGAGACAGAGAGCAAGAGAGAGAGAGAGAGAGAGGAGGTGTATATGTGTGTGGGCGGGTGAGAGCGAGACAAGGATGGATGGAGTCAAATGGACGTATCAGCGTTGACTAACAACACACCAGCCCTCCATCTGTTACTACACCCACCTGCTACTCAAATGCATAGATGAGAGAGCGAGAGAGCGAGCACTGTTGTGAATCAATGGGAGAGGGAGGAGAGAAAGGGGAGGGTGTGAGAGTGTGTTAAAAGAGAGAGAGAAAGAGAGAGAAAGAGAGAGAGCAGGGAGGAGGAAAAGAGGCAGGGAAGCAGCAGCAGTCAGAGAGTGACGGAGAGGGAAAGGATAACCAAGAGAACGACAGATCCAGACCCTGAGCGAGAAGCAGACGGAGGGATACAGGTAGGATGTCTCTGTTTTTTTTTTTGTTCTCTTTTAATGACACCATATCATCCACAACGTGTGTGTGTGTGTGTGTGTGTGTGTGTGTGCGTGCATGTGTGTGTGTGTGTGTGTGTGTTGGTGCCTGCGTCTTGCCTGCTATTAGTGCATCTCAGGGATTTCCACTACCATCAGAGCAGAGCAGCACTGCAGACTGCAGACTGCAGAAAAACAGACACGAGACAGAGACAGAAACAGACCGAGAGAGAGAGAGAGACAGAGAGAGGGAGAGAAACAAAGGGATCCTCCTTTACCAAGACACAGGCATGAGACAGTGTTTTGAGGGGCGTGTGTTTATCTCAGTGTGTGTGCATGTGAGTGTGTGTAAGCGATTGAGAGATTGAGACACACACACACAGGGACCACATGTCAGTGCAAGCAAGCTGTAGGGAGTGTAATGGGCTGATTAGGTCTTTAGCGGTTTTAGGGACACAGCGTCCTGTGTGTGTGTGTGTGTGTCTCTGAGAGAGAGAGAGAGAGAGAGAGAGAGAGAGAGAGAGAGATTTGTCCTGAGGTTCAAACGCATGACTAATTTAAAAAATAAATCACATACACACACATACACACTGAAGTGCCAGAAAAACTGGTACAGATAATAGGCTGGTGGTGGCTCCATAATAATGTTCTGTCTGTGTAGCTGCCACTCTCAGACAGTTGTCAAATGCACCTCCTTGTGTGCCTCCTTTTCTGACGAGTTACACCCATGTTCATGTCCTGCATTCATGGCCTCTTCCGACAGGACGATGTGCAGCCACGCACATCTTAAGACGCCAAATTATGGTTAGAGGAACTCTCATCTGAGTTTAAGTGGCACAGGTCAGTCCAGCTCCCCCAGGATCGCACATCTGTATGTGCGATCTCAAAAAGGTTTGTGGTTGTGTCTGAAGACCATGAAAGAGATACCAGCAGACCGGCCATTACACAAGGCCATAGAAGTGCATCAACCCAGCATCAGGACCGGTATCAGGAACGGAAAAGGGGCACTGCCAGAGCCTAACAAAAGGACCTCCAGCAGGCTACCAGACTCTCATAAACAGACTCCATGATGGTCTCGACATTCTCAAGTGGGACCTGTGCTCACATCCCAGCACTGTGCAGCTTGATTGCCATTCGCCAGAGAACACAAGAATTAGCAGGTCCTCCACAAGTGCCCCGTAATCTTCACAGGTTTACACTGAGCTCATGTAACAAAGGAGAGATGCTGTGGTGAATGTTATACTGCCTCTAACATCATCCAGCATGAGCCATTAGGTCAGTGACGGTCTGGGGAGGCATATCCTTGGTGGATCGCACTGACACCAATGGCATAGCCACTAGTATTCTGACTGCTGTTAGGCAACGGGATTAAATCGTTGAAGCCGTTGTTAGACTACTCTAGGACTACTATGAATGTAAGTATATACTCGCTTTCATAACGCCGCTACAAACTGTCCAGGAGCTCAGTGATGACCTGATCCAGGCCTGAGAGGAGATCCCTCCAGAACACCATCTGTTGACTTTTCAGGAGCAGGACCAGAGGGTGTGGGGAGTGCATACAGACTACCGAGTCATGTTATGAGTTCTTTTTTTTAAATTCTAAATCCAGCCTTCAGTTTTACTGAGCGTTGTTATTCCGGTCAGCTTGGATCAGTCCACCAGTCTGGCCTTTTTCCTCTGACCTCTGTATCAACAGTGTTTTTGTCTCACCAGTGTTTCACACCATTGTTTATTGTTTTTTTTCCCTTCTGTATAGAAATGTTAATTTCAGTAAAGGAAACTGGATATAAACTGGATATTGAAAGGAAACTGGATATAAAAGACAGATTTTTAACAAACTCTGCTTTAATTTTAATTCTCAACCAAATCCTGTAGGTCCACATTAACCCCAAGTAGACATCCATCCCAAGATGACGACATGCAGGCATCTCTACTTATCTAACAAAACACTCACTTTCTTACATTTGATTTAAAAAGTCCAGTATGCCCAGTGCTGGAGTGAGTTACAGTACATGCCAGGTTTTTGAGACTGGGTTGCCTTACATCTAAAAGCACACGTCAGTGCACCTAATACCAGTTGTATAGTCTGGTATTAGGAGTCTGCCTTCGAAATCTGCCACGCAAATAGGATGGATCTGGATTTATTTGATTAAGCGGTGCGTCATAATTTAATAGCTAACTCCATATCTTGTTAACTTGGTAACCCTCCAGAACAGACCGTATCTGACTGAACGCACTATCCAATCAGACGTGATTCTATACTTATGTTTTTTTTTCCACTAGAAAAGGCAGAAGAGCAGAATCTGGGGCAGAACGTTGTGCCAAGTTCTGTTTACCCAGTAGAATTCCATTCAGGTCATCCACTTAACGTTTGAAAAGATGGACTGCATGAGGAAAAAAGGGCTTTGGAAATAGTGTTGGTAACGATCTTTAGGAGAAAGTAGGCAATGCGTGCTCGAAAATAGCTAGAGTTCACCAGATGACATCAGAGGCTGATGGATATAAAAGAATAGAAGTCATTTCTAAAATGTTTGTTCTTGACACCAAAAGCAACCGATTTGTATCTTCCCAGAATACTATAAATAATGGATAATAGCTTGATAAATCAAGAACACCAATAAAAACAAGCTGTGGTTGGGAAGTAGATGTGAAAGAAATGGTTAGGGATGGAATAACCCCACTTTTTATTACTCATGAATATGTACTAGTACTGAGAAAGAGTTGGTAGACAGTGCAATGGTGATCAGATATTAGCAATTAAGAACACTAGAATTCAGTGTTTGGTTGTTGACATCAATGGTGATCAGTGATTGGTTGTTGAGAGCAACAGTGGTTAGTGATTGGTCACTGAGAACAATTGTGATCATAGATTGGTCATTAAGAGCAATAGTGATCAGTTATTTATCATTATGTACAACTGTGATTAGTAATTGATCGCTGAAAAAAATTGAATTTTTGGCTGGTTGTTTAGAACAACAGTAATTTGTGATTGGTCATTGAGAACAATGGTGATCAGGCATTGGTCTTTGAGAATAATTCTGATCAGGGATTAGTCTCTGAGCACAATGCTGATTAGGTATTAGTCATTAAGAACACTAGAATTCAGTGGTTGGTTGTTGAAAACAACAGTGATTGTTTTTTAGTAATTTGTCATTAAGAATAATGGTGATTAGTAATTGGTTGTTGAGAACAATGGTAATTAGTAATTTGTCATTAAGAACAGCGGTGATTAGTAATT
>JAOVVF010000025.1:23622750-23635931 GCA_028565595.1 Duopalatinus emarginatus
GTATGCTGTAGCACTTACCATTTTCTCTTGTCCCAGCAGTTTTTAACAAGTACTTTTAGCATAACATGTGTTCAACACATTTATATAGATTAAACATATTTACATAGATTAAAAATTTGATTATATGCGATTAACTATATGAAATTTTAAGATTAATCGCAAATAAAAATTTTAAGCATTTGACAGCCCTGCTTTTAATATTTTAGTCATTAATTGGTCTTTAATCTTTTATTACATTTCTCAGACTTTAGCTGTAATCTTGCTGTAATCTTCTCCATAATAATGAACTCTTTTTTTTTTAACCATATCTCTCCATTGGGTTATGCTGGAGGGTTGAAGTATTAACCAACACACTGTTATCATTTTCTTTGCTGGGAAAAGCAAAATTCTCAATAAATATATCAAGTCTTCTTCGATTGTGTCATCAGGTAATATTTTTAATATATATAATGCAGGATCTAATGTATATCTAATTCCTAACATTTGGCTCATCTCTTTTGGAATACATGTCCAAAGTTCTACTAAGTTAGGGCAGTCCCACATGGGTCAAGTCCCCCACTTGTCCACAATTCCTCCAACATTAGAAGGGGTAATCTTATTTTCCAATCAAATTCCCTCTATGTGGTTCTATTAGTTAGTTTGTGTCCTGCTATGAATGTTCCCATTCTCCTCTTCTGCATATTTCTTTAATAATTTAATATTTTCCCATTCTTCATGTTTCTGGAGTTAATGTCTTACTTGTAAATATTTGTAAAAGTTGTGAACTAGCAGGTCAAACTCTTGTCTAAGTTGTTCATACGACTTCATGTTTTGCCAATTGAACAGCTGTGTGATGTGTATTAACCCTTTATTTGCCTACATTTTGTAGCCCGCATCCATAGTAGACGTTAAAAAAAAATCTGGGTTTATTGCTATTTTAGTGGCTCTACAAATGGAGTTAGATAATTTTAACTTTTTTTGTATCACTGTCCGTACTTTTATTGTTCCCTTGAGTACGCTAGCAAGGGAGCTGACTAACTAGCTTGCTGTACAGTGGCCCAGTGGACACGTAATTCGATATGCAGTACACTCGGGAGTAGGAGCGAAAAAAACTAAAACTTAAAAGCATTTTACATTCGATTTTTGGGCATTTTGAATTGAATCAGAATTGCCAGGACTAGGAATCATGATCCTTTAAAGCACGTGTCAAACTCAAGCCCCGTGCGCCAAATGTGGCCCACCATGTCATTTCATGTGGCCTGCGAGAGCTTAAAAGGAGTATGTCAAATGAGTCTATGCTACTTTATAGTGTGACTTTATACAATAAATTGCGTTACCAATTACGGATTATATTGATTATGTTACCCGCGAAGTGACGGCATCCCGCCACTGGATGGTAGTGTATCCACATCAGCGTTTAACGACAGCGGTTCATCCCAATAAGTGATACAAATGATCCCAAAATGTCCGGGAAAAGAAAAATTGATACAGATGGAATGCAGTTTCAAGAAAGATGGGAAAACGAATACATGTTTGTGCTTCAAGGGGAAAAAACGGTATGTCTTTTGTGTTATGAGGCTGTGTCAGTCATCAAAGAGTACAATGTAAGTCATTTTGTGTTCATGTTTATTCATATTATTATTAAATAATAATACAGTTATTTAATAATGTTACATTTAGTTACATTTACTGTCCTCTAGTTTCAGCTGGCCCTTTAAGGGCAACTATAATGCTGATATGGCCCTCGGTGAAAATGAGTTTGACACCCCTGCTCTAAAGAATCGATTTTTTTCAGCACCTATAGCAGATACATTTGAAGTTTACACAAAATGGTGCAAGGAAATACAAACTAAATTGTAGAAATTCAGAGTGGAAAAACCCAGAGGACAGAGAGGTCAATGTGCTTCAAATATCTACATAGTCACCAGACTGGGATTCACAGTAAAACAGGATCTTTTCATATTTGACAAATATGCAGCAATTCTATGATGCACCTCTGGTCTAGAGTCTCACAAATGCCAACTCATACTTAAATCCATATCACTGATCCAAACTGAAGCTGTTCTGAGAGCCAAGAGAACCTTAGTAATAGTGGCTACTGATTGTACACCATAATATGTATAAACAGCCGTGTGTGTGTGTGTGTGTGTGTTTTACTACTGTGTTTTTTCGATGAGGGATGTGTGTGCATGTTGAGCAGCTCATTATATTTCAGAGAGTAGAATGAATAAGTAGTAGATATTAAAATTCAGATCAGGACTCCTTCCTCTGCTCTCTTTCCTGCAGTGTGAGGGAGGAGTCTGATTTTAAAGTGCTTTTAACTAGTCACATGAAGAGGGTGTGTGTGTGTGTGTCTTTGTGTGTGTGAGAGAGAGAAAGAGAGAGAGAATAGAGAGAGAGTAGATGTAACATTTACCCAATGCAGGTTCAGCGCAGTCTTTATACTGTTCCGGAGTGCAGTATGGGGAGTCTCCTATAAAGAAAGTTCATATTCCTTTATTATACACTTACAGCTCATTTTCTTTTGTCCTCTATCTTTCATTGTTCATCACAATCAGTTTCTGAGCACAGGGCCACTGCTGGCTGGATTTTTCAGTCACCAAACAGTGTATTAACAAAGAAAGCACAGCACCTCCAAGGTCTTGAAACTGATAGTGCTAAAGGCAAGGTTTATATTAATGTGCTCATTGTGATATCATTTCTAAAGCAAGAACCTACACCAGGATTTCTTTGACTAATGCTCCACATAATATACATGGATTTAAAAAATGTGTGATTAAAGACCGAGCAGTGAATCTGCATAGGCATCAATTGCGTATCCCATCTTTATTATC
This sequence comes from Duopalatinus emarginatus, assembly GCA_028565595.1. Classification (NCBI taxonomy): domain Eukaryota; kingdom Metazoa; phylum Chordata; class Actinopteri; order Siluriformes; family Pimelodidae; genus Duopalatinus; species Duopalatinus emarginatus. The sequence continues at coordinate 23,625,564 of JAOVVF010000025.1, forward strand.
TTTTTTATACCAGACAGCTTTTAAGACCAAGGTTGCCAAAAAGAAGTAGGTCGATGTACAAAAACTGTATGATGAAAAGTTTTTAAATTTGGCACACTGATTGGGGACAGTCCCCCGATTCAAGTCACCAAATTTCATGTCCACAGCTTGAGTGCTCTAGCACCACCAACAGGTCAAATCTGAAGTAAATAAATAAGGTATTGTCGGATTCCTTGGAGAAAGCAGAGTTCTTTGCAACAATGGCATAAATTTCTGCCATATATAAGTTTGCCATGTTATTTTTTTTAATATTTAATATTTTTTGAATGTATTTTTCACAATGTTGCAAACACTAAAGGAAAACCAGCTCAAATAATAATTTGCTAGAAGCAGTTCTATGGTGCTTTCATTCCACTGACACAGAGGGAGAACATCCTGATTAATCATATGCACAGAGAGAGAGAGTGAAAGTGAAAGGATGTGCATGAGGTGCACTAGAAACTGACCAGGCATGTACACCATCCTGCAGTTACAGTTTTCCACAATGTAGCGTGTCTCACACTCGATACGGCACGCTGTGACACTGTACACCTCGAAGAAACCCAGAGCCTGGGACACGCACTCTCCCCATGGAGGTGGCAAATATGTCAGCTGCAAGAGAGAGAGAGAGAGAGTGAGAGAAAATACATTTTAAATAGATAGTCTGTGATGCTGAAATGGAGAGAAAAGGTGTATTAAGGTCTATTCCATACACACACACTCAAACCTTTCCAAGATTTAAGGGGTTGGTGTGGACTCAAAACCACTGACAAGTGAATAGTTAACAGGGGTCTTCTTATTACACTGGAACTTCTCAAGGTATGGGATATATCAGGCAGCATATGAACAGTCAGGCCTCTATGTTAATCTGTTGTAAACAGGAAAAACGGACAGGTCTATTTAATGTCTCGTTTTTTAGTAGGTTAGTTCAATATCTTCACCATGTTGTTAAACTGACTATTTATGTCTGCATGCTTTAAATGCGTCTTTTTCCCCCGCTGACATGCACCGCTGTGGGATCATGTGACTTAAATACTCCGATCAGTATGGGCAGAAGTCTCTGCTATATCGTTGTTTAAAGAACAATAAAGTTGAGATAGATGGCGAAGGCGAGGACGACGATGAGGCTGTGCCCACTGGGTCTCCCCTTCTTAAAAAAAAGTATACTTCTAGTTCATTTTATTAAGTAATCTTAAGCAAAGTTCAAGTGTATTTCCCCAAGTATACTTTATGTTGTAAGTATACTGATATCAATGTACTAGTGATAAACTCATATGAACTTAATGATATCCTGATAATGTACCAGTTACACACCACTTTTTTGGTTTATGAACATACACTTTTAAGTATACTCGCACACCTTGGAAGAATATTGTCAACAAAATTTGCCAAAAGTTTATCTTTTTCTGTGGTGGTTAATAACAACGTGTACATAAAAGATCAGGTTCAGTTCCACCTATGTACTATTAACTCTAAGCCATTCCATCCCAAACTACATTTCAAACCAAGTACACCTAAAGTTTATGTATAAAGCAAGTCTTGATAATTATTGACCAAATATTCTTAAAACTTTTCTGTATACTTGTCAGTATTAGCCAAATACATTTACAGTGAGTATAATTGTGTTTAGTACATCACTGATAAGTACATGAGTAAACTAAAAACATACTTGCTTATTGGCACACGTGAACAAACTTCTTTTTTTGTAAGGGCTGATAAGCCAATCATAAAAACTCTACTTTACAAAGCCGTCTCTGATTCTGTTACATCAACCTCATGGACATGTATGTTTGTGGGCAACTGTCAGTATGACCATGTCCAGGTTTTTTGTCAGAAAAAGGTGGCAACCCTATTAAGAACCTGAATGACGAAGAGAAAATTATGATGATGAGGTTAGAAGCTCTGCAGAACAGCAGGTCTTGTGGCATGTCCCAGTATGCATTGGTTAACACCTACCAAGGTTAGCAATGCTTCATATTATTTATCACAGTCTAATTCACTCAGATTAATTAATCTAACATGTCTAACTTCCCAGTAGCATAACATACCTGATGTTAACTTGATGTTAAAATACCTGATGTTGATGTTAAAATGTTTATGAGGTAATGACGACACATGGCTTCTCATGAGACTGTGAAAGGAAGAAACTTTGCCCCTTGGCTCTGGATTAAAGAACCAATATCCAAGCTGATCCCTATCAGAAAATGATATCTGCAGGGGAAATGAAATTTTTCATCAGCACGGCTAGAGATTAAATCAAAACTATGTATGTCATCCGAGGAAGATGACATGACTTATGGCTTATCCGATTAGCCTAGGCATGGCAAGAAAAAAACAGCAATCAGAGCTGAAATTCAGTGTCATAGGGCAGAAACTCAGATGACCACTTAGGCACAGATTATTAGATTTAGCTCTAAGTCAATACTAACTGCTTTAGCAGACAGACTGCAAAGCTTTGAGGTTATAGCAAAGCCAAATTACTTTCAAAATACCGCGGCTTGAGGTTTCCTAAAGCAATCAATTATTGAACAATCATTCGAATGAGTTTTACAAAAGGATGTTCAAGAATATAATTTTGCTCTCGGATTAAAATAATACAGTAGACTTAAAGTACGCATTTTGTGGTTAAAAGCATTATAAAGATTCTTTTGATGTTATAAAGTTTCTTTTACAACCTAACAAACAAATCAAAACACCCACTAGTACTATGGAACATATAAAGCCAAGTAATTTAAAAACAATAAGAAACATCAACAACATAATAACTAATAATAATATGTACAATCTACAATCCGGTTTATACCATCTTTATCTTTAAACCAGTAACAGTATTTCGCCACACAAAACAATGAAGTGCCAGAAAAACATATGAAACATGGAAAAAAAAACACATGAAAGGCCCTGCATGAACAACGAACGGCAGACTTTCCGCAAACGTGCCACAATTCTGTTGGGTGTAGTATTTCTGTCTTGTTGCATGGCATCCCAGATGTGTATAATAACATTCCCATCTGGTGACTTAGGTGGGAATGGCAAAACCCCAAACTCAGATGGGTGTTCCTCCAATCATAACCTGTCTTAAACGTACAATCAGCAATAAATAAAACACTCTGTTAGGTTATATGATTGCTCCACTGCCAAACACCCTGGAGCTTTCAGACCTTTTACCTTCCTGTCACCTTGAAGCCATTTAAGTCAATTCCAAATTGTACAAATTTCATTACATTGATTATCCTATACACTATAAATCCTTCAAACATTCAACTATACATTCTTAATCATTACAGACTGACAGACAGCGAGTTGGGCTGGTAGACAACCAGAAAACTTCATGCCCTTCATCTGGTGGCAGAAGCATAAAAAGTTCAAATCAATTTTATTTGTATAGTGCTTTTAACAATGGACAATGACCCAAAGCAGCTTTCCAGAAATATAGAGTTGGATTATACATTTATATAAATTTTATAGTCAATCAACTCAGAACTAAGCAATAACAGATATAATGTTTGTAATAAGTTCTACTGTGTCCAGAATTTAACCTACAAACCAATACAAATGAGTCTAACCTGTAAAACCTACACTGTACAACATGCACAGTCTACACCTGTACCTATATAATTAAACCTGCTCAACCTACCCTGCTCAGTCTACCCCACTCAATCTACCCTATACAATTTACCCTGCTCAACCGACCTTGTACAACCTACCCTGCACAATCTACCCTGCTCAACAGACATTGTACAATCTACCCTGCTCAACCGACCTTGTACAACCTACCCTGCACAATCTACCCTGCTCAACAGACATTGTACAATCTACCCTGCTCAACCGACCCTGTACAACCTGCCCTGCACAATCTACCCTGCTCAACCGACATTGTACAATCTACCCTGCTCAACCCATCCTGCACAATCTACCCTGCTCAACCGACCTTGGACAGTCTACCCTGCTCAACCGACCTTGTACAATCTGCCCTGCTTAACCGATCCTGTACAATCTACCCTGCTCAACCAACCCTTGTACAATCTACACTGCTCAACTGACCCTGTACAACCTACCCTGTTAAACCGACCCTTGTACAATCTACCCTGCTTAAGCTACCCTGTACAACCTACCCTGCTCAACCGACCCTGTACAACCTACCCTGCACAATCTACCCTGTACAACCGACATTGTACAATCTACCCTGCTCAACCGACCCTTGTACAATCTACCCTGCACAAGCTACGACCCTACCCTGTACAATATATCCTTTACCTTCCTGTACAATAGTTAAACCTCTATCCACAGCAGGAGTCCTTTTTTTCCCTAGTTTCAGTCCTCCTGCACATTTAGACTCATGATTCACCATTTTAATAAAACCTTTGATCCCTCATACTGACCTACCCACTCACTGTGGCTCATGACTCAATTATGCCATATTTGAAAAAGTATAAAGTTAATATGGCAACCTCAAAACACACACACGGTGTGGACTGTTAAGCCTTTAGATAAACTTTCACTTCATACACAGCCAGATGACGTTTTTAATCCCCTTCACTGCACATCGACAATACAGCTGACACATACACAAACACAGGGTCAAGGAGTTGTGTACTATGTATTAAGATAGGGAAAAAAAGTATGTGGTTTCAGGGATTATTGATGTGGTATGATCCCTTCCACTTGTGGCTTTAAAATGAAGCATCACTGCAAATCAACATGGATGCTGACCGTCTTTATTCCATAATGAAACATTTCTATCCTGAAATGCTTGGTCTCCTCCAGGATGATCGCCACACCATCTACAGGGAGTGAAGTCTGATTTCATGAGCATGAAAATGATGTAAATCACATGTTACAGTCAGGACAGTTATAGAAAAACTGGTACACCAGTCTAATACTTGGCAGGTCTCCAGAAACTCAACAATATTCTATGAACACCATAGGTCCTTCAGAACGGTCCACAATTCTGTTCTATTCTGACGTGTAGGATTTCTGTGTTCGACAGCGAGCTGTACGTCATCCCAGATGTGTTCGATAACACTAACATCTGGTTACTTGAGAATGCAAATCCAAATCAGGTGTTCCTAACCGTAATTTGCTGTTTCTAGATGTGTGTGGTGGTGCATTGTCCTGCTGAAAGAGGCCAAAAAAATCAAAATAAATGCAGGACATGAACATCCTGGACTTGTAACTCATCAGAAAAGAGGCCCACAGGTTGGTATATGTTTATTCGTCAGAGATATACCAGGGGTCCAGTGGTCAGCTAAACATAACCTATATATTACCCATTATATACCAGTTTTTCTGGTACTTCAGAACTTGCATTAGTCGGGTTCTTGGGCCTTGTTGATATAGGCCTTGTTCATATGCAAAGGAATTACCATCAAACATTAGATTAGATGACTGGACCGTTTTTTTTCTGCTCTTTAACATAGCCATAAATGATTGCTATAACCAGTGCTTGGTTTATAATGACATTTGGAAGCCCTTTCTCTCTCACAGCCCCCCTAAGGAGAGACAAATGATCATATTTCATATATCATTATTATAAAAAAATAGTTTGTCTTGTTGGAAATAAAATGACATTTAATTACAGTTGGTATAGATAGACTGAAGCTTTTTTCTAAAGGATGTCGGATGCATTGCCTTAGTAACCAGCGGATTAAACCGGCAGGCTAATCAAGGGTGCGGAGCAGCAGAGTCACCTTGTCTGCTCCAGCGTTTCTCCAACTAATGAAGTACCTTTCATCAGTGTTAAAGTGCATAAAAGGCACCAAAGTCAGATTTTTACTTACTTTCGAAAAACAGACTTCAAGCCCTCAGTGGATAGACTGCTAATGATTTTGAAATGTGGTCTGGCCATATGGAGCTGTTTCTACTGCTTAGACTGCAATCAGTTACTGTCAAATTGGTAACAGCAGACACACTAACCTTAAACTACTTACACAAAGACACATACACAGATCAGGCCGGACATTTAAAACATGGACCGGTGAACTGGAGGACATTGATTATCTCATTACAGTGGCACCTGTCATGAGCTGGGCAGGCGGGCAGGTCTTGTGACATGTTCCTGGTATGGAACCTATCAGAAATGGTCCAAGGATGCACAACTGGTGAACCAGTGACAGGGTCATGGATGCTCAAGGCTCAGTGATGGGCATGGAATGCTAAAGCTAGCTTGTCTGGTCGGATCCCATGGAAGATCTACTGCACAACTTTCTAAAAAGGTTAATGTTAACGTACAGGGTTGAGTCACAGACCAGTCAAATGTACCTACAGTGAGCATCAGAACTAGATCAATGGGTCCTTTCACACTGCCAAAGTTATTCAGGAATGATTTGAAGAACTGACTTGGCCTCTATAGTCCAAGTTCCAAAGTCCCAGGAACAAATTTTGATGTCCCAGCATAGATGACCACATCAGAACATCTCCACAACAGCAGGTCTTGTACGGTGTGTCCTACCAGTGGTTTATATCTACCAAAGGTGGTCCAAGGAATGACAACAGTGAACCGGTGGCAGGGTCAGGGGTCCTCAAAACTTACTGATGCGTGCAAGGCTAGCCTGCCTGGTCCGATCCCACAGAATATCTGCAGTAGGATCTTTTTTTAATGTCTTGGTGTCAGAAAGTCAATGCCTTACCAAGTCTGAGCTGTTTGGGGAACTGTGTAGGGAGGTGATTTTAAAGGCTAAGCACCACCTAATGGACCCCGCTGGTGATTTCACATTGTTTTAGATACTGAAATATATAAACATTAATTAAAAAGAAAATAGCAGCTTAATTTGCTGTAAAATTATTTTTTATTAAATTAATGGAAAAACCCGAGCTCGCTATGGATGCGTGATGACGTCATTGGTGGACAACAGTGAACAACGCCGCGGTAAAACACCATTATGACCGACTTGGACTGGGAATTTCCCAGTGCTGGATCTTCAGATTCTGATGATATTTCTGAATGTGATGAAGAGGATGAATCTGCAGTGACAGTGGGGGTGACTGGATATCATAAGGAAATTAATCACGCCTTTTTGTTTGCATTACCATGAGTGTATCTACTAGTGTTGTTGTCCACCACATACGTAACCCGTGTGACTCGTACGACAGTTTCTGAACAGCGCGGCTAAACAAGGGCGGGGCTAAACAACTGTCTTTTAAACTGTATTTCTTAAATTTGTAAAAAAAAAAAAAAAAAAAAGTTTCCTGACTACATCACAAATTTGGTACTCAAATTCCTCTGTATTTATGTGTTTGACACTTTTATGTTAGGTGGTGCTCAGACTTAATATCATTGCTGATTGGTATAATATACAGATTTTGCAATCCCTTTGCTTCCTATTCGTTGCCTTTGACCATCGCCTGTTGAAGTTGTCTTACTAATAAACACCCACCTACAACTGTATCCTATTCTGTCACTGGTAAGATTCATGACCAGGTAGTTCCATAATGTTATGGGGTTTGTTTAGCTGATGTTCCATGTTGCCATACTAACATTTTATGTGCTTTATTCATACTAAAATGCATGGTTTATATTGTAATAATGCAAATACACGAGTTACCAAATCAAAACCAAATCATACAATAAAACCCAGACCATAAATCAAGTTTTAAAATCTGTCCCTAGTCACACCTCACCAGCCAAATAAACACTGGCTTCATCAATACAGACCCAGAGAGCTCATTCAATTCCCTTCTTTCATTTGTGCTCCTGCACACTCCCCCCTCCCTCATTCTGTCACTGTGGGTTTTAAGCAAGGCTGAATCCATGACTCATTCCTCCCTCTGGCTATGCCATCACTGCTAATGATAATTGGTTGGCAATTGACCTTTCTGGTTGGAGAACAGTTAAATAATAATTAAAAGAAGAACAAAAAAACACTAGACTATCACCATTACCTCCGCATGCTTTGGCTCACAAATGGTTTTCCCTTGCTTTCCATACAGTATATCTAATTAATGTGTCACATTTGGTGTCTTGTAAATGTGTAACCTTCTTTGCGATCATTGGGATGCTGAGCATTCTGTAGCTGACTGAGAAAAAGTGCCAAACAGGTTATAAACAAGATTGAAATGGCAATTTGATTATTGCACTAGCAATTAGATCAGATTATGAGCTCAGCGTCAATTCTGCCAAGTTTAGTCTTTTAACAGTATGCAAATACATGCCTATTAATTACTTCACATTTGACATACATATGCATCAATAACATTAACATGCACAGTTTTTTTAAAGCTCAAATAGAAACTAATCTGGAAAATATTTAGCTTGTCACATAAAACATTGGATCCATCAACTCCATAACAATGGCAACTTCACATTACTGAAGATTGCATCATCACAGACTGTGATCCAATTACTGATCCAGACTGAAGAAGACTTTATATAACATACGAATGATTAGAGGTTTTTTTTTTTTATATCACATGCTCCTAGCAGATACTTCATGCAAATACTAGAATTATTTTTTGAGAGGGTCTTATATCTTCTCTAGTATTCAAGGCAAATGTATTCACACTGTTCAGAATTTATTCCTTATCATAGCAAGGCGAGGTCATGTTCTTGTGACACAAGACAACCTGATACGTGAAACAGAGAAATGCAGACATATCACATGGAGGTGAATCCATCATAGGAAGTCCTTGAGTTAAAGCTTGGCATTTCTAATGCTCCGCCAGGAGGACTAGCTGAAAGCCAAACTGCAACCAAGGAAGAAAACCAACATAATCAACGTGAGACAGAATCTTCACCTCACTGAACTCCCTTACTACATCACCACCACAGAACTGCCTCAACATCACTGAATCACATCCCCACCACTGAACTACTTCACCACTAACACACCATCAGACCATCACCAACCAACTAACCATTACAGAACTACCTCACCACCAACAAACCATCACTGAGCTAGCTCACCAACCAAGTAACCATTACAGAACTACCTCGCCACTGCTGAAACATCTAACCATCAATGTACTACCTCACCACCACTGAAATATCTACCATTCACTAAGCTACCTTACCACCAATAAAACATCCCTACTACCACTAAACTGCTTCAACATGATCACCTCTCAATTACTGTTCCTTCACTGAACTACGTCACCACTACTGAAACATCTAACTATCAGTAAATTACCTCACTGCCACTGCCATCTCACCACCCCAAAACTGTATCAACATGACAGTCACCTCTCAACCACTGAACCATCTAATGCTTACTAAACACCCCCTAGCCATTATTGAACCATTAAACATCACTGTACTCTTACATTCACAATTGAAATTTCTAACCATCACTAAATACCTCACCACCAACAAACCATCTCGAAATGCAACAACATACCAATCTACTCTTAACCACTGAACCATCTAACCATGACTGAACTCTCATTACAACTGAAACGTCTAACCATTACCGAACTACCTCACCACCATCATACCATCTAACCATGACTAAACTACCTCATCACCACTGAAACATCTAACCACCACTTAACTACCTTGTCACCAATAAAACATCTAACCACCACTAAAGTACCTCATCACCACTGAAACATCTAACCACCATTAAACTACCTCGTCACCAATGAAACATCTACCCACCACTAAACTACCTCATCAACACTGAAACATCTAACCACCACTAAACTACCTCATCACCACTGAAACATCTAACCACCATTAAAATACCGACACCACTGAAACATCTAACCACCACTAAACTACCTCATCACCACTGAAACATCTAACCACCACTAAAGTACCTCGACACCACTGAAACATCTAACCACCACTAAACTACCTCATCACCACTGAAACATCTAACCACCACTAAACTACCTCATCACCACTGAAACATCTAACCACCATTAAAATACCTCGACACCACTGAAACATCTAACCACCACATCACCACTGAAACATCTAACCACCACTAAACTACCTCATCACCACTGAAACATCTAACCACCATTAAAATACCTCAACACCACTGAAACATCTAACCACCACTAAACTACCTCATCACCACTGAAATATCTAACCACCACTAAACTACCTCATCACCACTGAAACATCTAACCACCATTAAAATACCTCGACACCACTGAAACATCTAACCACCACTAAACTACCTCATCACCACTGAAACATCTAACCACCATTAAAATACCTCGACACCACTGAAACATCTAACCACCACTAAACTACCTCATCACCACTGAAACATCTAACCACCACTAAAGTACCTCGACACCACTGAAACATCTAACCACCACTAAACTACCTCATCAACACTGAAACATCTAACCACCACTAAACTACCTCATCACCACTGAAACATCTAACCACCATTAAAATAC
>JAOVVF010000025.1:23680309-23690378 GCA_028565595.1 Duopalatinus emarginatus
ATAATAATAATAATAATAATAATAATAATAATGTCTGCAAGTTCACATTAGAAGTCTGATGCTACTGACAGTTATAACAATAGCCTAGTAATGATGATAGGCCTACCTACTGCTACTGATAATAATAATAATAACAATAATAGTGTGGACCTAAAAAAAAATCTATCTGTCTATTGATCTATCTATCTATGCAAGGTGGTGTAGTGGGGGTGGGGCCGGTAACTGCAGTGAACCAGCTTTGGGGGGCCCAGCTTGCAAAAGGTTGGGAACCGCTGATCTACAGGATATTTCCACAAGCCTGTGGAGTTCATGCCCTGTGTGGGACTTTCCAAGTATTATACTGGTGTTCCGCACGCATTGCATGGCATCCCAGATGTGTTCGGAAATGCTGAGATGTGGAGTTTTTTGAATGGTGAAACCCCGGACTTAGATGTGGGTTCCTCTAGTCATCAATTGACGTTTTAAAACGTGTTTGTCCTAGGCCAAAGGCCAAACCTATCAGAATGAATGCAGGATATAAAACAACATGGGCTATACTAATTACTGGGATTACTGGGTAAATTACAGACTCGTGTACATATCGACTGTTTTTAAGTGTTAATGTAAAGTGTTAAAGTATTTTTTGTTTAGCACAGCCTTCCATACCCTGCCATCCTACAGCAACTGTTACTTCTTCTAAATGTTCTTCCTTACACGCCACCTTTCTCTGCATTTCTCTTCCCCTTTCCAATCCATTCCTCATGCATACATAGTGATACGCAATTACTTGTTCTAGCTTCATTAGCTCCGATTCCTCCTCTGTTCAGAACTTTGAGTGACAGCTTGGCAATCGTTAGAAAATTGGCTAGCACCAGTTCAGGAATAATTCTATTGCCTTTGCAGATTTCATCTGAAAACAGATCATTTGTTGACACATCTGGTGAATTTGCCCTGCCTATCTGTCTGATTCCGTGTGCGGTACATTTGAGCACGGGTTTCAGCTCTGACACACCTCTCAACTCAGCAGTTAGTTGACAGATTCCTAATGAGGTTAAATGAGAGCATTAGAGCTGAGAAAACATTACAGGCCAGGACTGGAAAGCACTGCCTGTGCAGGGAAAAGGCACAATTTGGATTATGGATGATGCTATTTGGACCAGGAGATTTCAGCCATTTGAGTGTGCCAGAGAGACACACACTAATTAAAGTAGACATAAATGATGATGGAAGGACAAACCTTCCAGAAAGTAGGATGTGCAGAGAAAACAACATTCGGCAAAAGAGAAAATGTAAACGGACCACCGGTCAAAAATGCGGAGAAGACGACTGGTTCAAAGGAGCTACGTCTCTGTGCGGAGTACGGAAGGCCATGTGTGTCAAAAGGAGCCGTCCTTGGATATCGATCGACTGCAGATAATTCAAGATCCATTTCACAGTAATTCAACCATAATAACCGACATGTCACGTCATTCTCACAAAGCCACGGGTGAGAGTCACACAAGTGTTTAAATGAAATTTCCCACCCTTCAGTAGAACTAATATATAAGGAATAAAACCTCTGGATTCCTTATCAAATTAATTTCACATACCACTACTAGACTATTTAATTCAATTCAATTTAATTATTTGAAAACAATACACCTACTGTAAATATGCTACAGTGCTATAGACGAGCCTATGCTAAATACGCAGCAATGTCATTGTTTGCGTCCATCAGTGCATATGTAAAGCAACAGACATCTATGGAAGCTTCATAATAGTATGGGGTTTGTTTAGCTGGCGTTCCATCGGACCCCTGGTACATCCACAAACGGACAAATGGGATTTTGCCATTGCTAAGTAACATTATCGAACGCATCTGGGATGCCATGCAATGCACTGTGGTACACAGAAATCCTACACCTCAGAAAACAACAGAATTGTGGAGCGTTATGCAGGAGGCATGGTGTTTACTGCATACACAATACGTCTCCCATGGAGGACCTACCAAGTATTTTCTACCAATCATAGCTCATACAACTCCTTTTGTACAGTTAACGTTATTATTCATACCATGCCTTACAGCAGTATGAAATGACTGTAATCTGCCGTCGCCTTCATCTGTTCAGGTTCGCATGGCTTTCTAATGAATTCAGGTTACAGCTAGAAAACTCCAACAAAGCATCCCGACTCCTCCAGACTCACAGGAGAAGACAAACTGTGAGCGTTCTCCTCTGTGATACAGTCCCAAATGTACAGCACAATGTCAAGACTTATTTACAGACTTATAGCACTAATTTGCATTATCATAGAAAGATGGGATTAGCATTTCCTTAAGGAAATATTAGCACAGGCACAGTTGGTGATGCCAGATGGGCTGGTTTGAGTATTTCAGAAATTGCTGATCTCCTGGTATTTTCACTCGGTCTGGGGAGTTTTACATGGAATAGAGTGGAAAAAACAGCAATAACAATTGCGGAGTAGCGGTTCAGCAGGCAGGACAGGCAGGATGAGGGTTCGAGTCTGGTTTAAGTTGATGGGAAGTCTATGGGCACTCAAATCATCAGTCTTTACAAGCATGCTGAGCAGAAAAGTAAGTTAATGAAAGTGAACTACTTTTTTGACCACTGTACAATGGAATGGACCTCTGAATTTGACTCATCAGTGAAACACACATGTACACATTAATAAACACACACTAGGGAGCAGTAAACACATGCCCAGAGCAGTGGGCAACCCCTATCTGCAGCGCCCAGGGAGCAGTGGGGGGGTTAGGCGCATTGCTCAAGGGCACTTTAGTCGAGTCTTGTCGGTAAAGAGGATTGAACTTCTGGTCTTAAGGATGGTTCTTTAATATAACAAGTCTATGGCTGGACTAGTATCTTAAAAACTTAAAATAAATCTATAAAATGTACTTATTTTCTGTCTAGACGGAAGGATTGAATAAAGGAAGGACAGTTATATGGATATCCATCTCCATGATGACAACACTGTAACTCAGGCAGCTCATTGGCACTGCAGGGACAGTGTGCTAAACAGCTCCAGGGATATGGGGTTGTGGGTTCGAGCCTCATACCGGTCTTTGTCTGTGAGAAGTTTGGTGTGTTTTCTCAATGTCTGCTCCGATTGCGTCCCACCTCCACACTTAGGCAAATTGGATGTGCTAAATTGCCCTGGGTGCGAGTATGTGAGTGAATCTGTGTGTGTATGTGATACCATGCGATAGATTGGTGCCCTGTCCAGAGGGCATTCCTGCCTTGCACACAGTGACTCCAGGTGGGCGCTGGACAAACCGTGGCACTGCGGATAAAAAAAAAAAAATGACTGAATGCCAAGAAAACTGTAACCAATTGTGGAGGAACATTAAGTTCAACCCTGCGTCCAAGGCCACAGCATCCAGCAGAAGTTCAGCTTAGATGTTTGGCTTGCTGTCCATCACTCATGACAAGGCCTTGAGATCAGCTGAGCGTTAGCATAAATAAATGACATCTTGTAGAGCTGCTATTCTCTCAGACGACCTTCAACAATGCCAGAGATGTTCTTACATTGTGTCCGAGTGTCTTTGAGGAACAATATAACCATGTACAACACTCTTCACATTCCTTCCAGAGTTTTTATTAAGGCTTCTGTGAGACCTTTTCCCTAACATTTAATAAGCTCTCGGTGTCCAATGACTTTCTACACTGACCATATGTCTGTGTAGGTGGAGGATCAGCAGTAGGGTATTTATCACATAGTGCTTTATCACATTCATGCTCTTTGTTGCCGTTTTATTGCTTTCACCCACTAATCGTTAAAGCGGTGCAGCTGCAGTTTGACCTGTTAATATTGATTTAAATATACGCTCTATATGCCCGTGTCAGTATTTAAAAAAGGACAGTCAACAAATGCACCATAGGCTTTAAGTAAACAGACTTATTAATCACAGAGTCACATGGAGTGAGAGACCAGCACATCCCCTACACCCAAATTCTGCAGCATTCGGAATAGGATTTCCCCCCTGTGAATCACTCGAACGACAAGCTTGCACACAGTCAAAACTGACCTTCTGTGTTTAACACACACACACACACACACACACAAACACTACTGAGCACACACACTAGAGAGCAGTCGCTTGGAGCGTGAAACTGGGCAGACCCTATCCACAGCTCCTGGGAGCAGTTGGGGGGGGGGTGTTTAGGTGCCTTGCTCAAGGGCACTTCAGTCATGTCTTGTCGGTACAGGTTGATCGAACCAATGACCAGTGCCTAACTTTGGGACGTAGGATCTTTTCCAATTTGCACCATTCCAAAGTAAAACTGAAAGCAGGAATACACACTAAAGTGCAGGAAAAAACTGGTCCACATACAGTCTAATACTGCAAGAGCTTCATGTCCCGCCCCCCTGATGACCTGCACAAGAACGTGAACCGTGATTGATCGGCGTCAATTTACGCCACTGTTATTGCGTGATCTGACGCACACGCACAAAATAATGCATGCCAGAACACGTACATAAAGCGACAGACATCTATAGAAGCTCGATAACGGTATGGGGTTGATTTAGCTGGGACCCCTGGTACATCTACACACATCTCTGGCAGGTGAACACCGTGTGTTCCACCCCTTCATGTCCTGACTGGTTCGGCAGACACGTCCGAGACGCCATAATATGGGTAGAGGAACACTCATCTGAATTTAGGGTTGCCTCTTATGTCGTCTTTATAGGGGTCATCAGGTAGGCACTTCCCTTTGTCAGTGTTTCGCTGAATCAAGTCCACGACACCTCCGGAAGGCTCAGCAGTGACTTTTGGTGTCCCAGACCAACAACAATGCCCTGCGCTTTTCCACTCACCCTGAGCCCTTTTTATCCACAACCACTGACTAGCCCTGCTAGCTACATCTGACAGTTCTTTTACAGCTGCCCCTTAGCACACAGCCTCCAAGTCCAAGTTCAGTTAATCAATTAATAAATTGGAGAAAACCAACCCAGAACAAAAGGAACTATCATGCAGAGGGCACTCAAAGAGCAGAGCCAAGCTGAACTGGCAAAAAGTTGGGTGAGTGACACCAAATGACGATTACATGCACACAACGACTAGCTGATTATGCAAATATGCCCAGGATATCACTTGATATTCAGGAGTTCATGGTGGCTAACATAACACAAGTTCCTAGATAGAGTTTAGGTATGTTTGGCTTCTTGTCCATCACTCATTACAAAGACCTTGACCTTGAGAACAAAGGAGTGTGAGCGTGACATTCTCTCAGGTGAGCTTCATTGAGATCTGGCTGGTAGGATCTGGCTAAAATAGAACAGACCTCAGTAATAGAGAGGTGGAGTTATCAGAAATGTGCTGGATCACACAAGGAATCAAGAAGGTGGGTTCACCAATGGGAAATAAGACAACAGTCCCAAATATGTAAATGATATTACTCAAACAATCAGAACAGAGTTGAAGCAAAGGGTGAGTCATTGGGTCCTCTTGATGTACTCCAAGTCATGAACATCTAGGCACAAACTTGATATGAATAAATTATATTATATTAATAACTGTTATTAATCAATATCAGCTAATAAAGTGAACAGAAAGTGAAGTGATTGGCCTATTGAGCGCATGCACAGAGGAACCTGACCACTGTATTTGAACCCTTCTGTGCGGTCAAAAACCTACACTAGAGAATGCACACACTAGGGGGCAGTGAACACACTTGCCCTCTGCAGGGGCATCCCCTATTTTCAGTGCCCAGAGAGCAGTTAGGGAGGTTAGGTGCCTTTCTTAAGGGCACTTCAGTCGTGTCTTGAATCAAACTGGCAACGTTTCAGTAACAAGAGTGATTCTGAAACCTTGAGTCATGGTTGCTGCCCAAAAGTCTTCAGCCAACAGAAGGCCACTGAAAAACATCTGGGCATTCAGGACATCCAGGACTAATACTGGACCCAATTTATTTAAAAAAAAAAAAAATGATTATCTGGTGAAATGTTCCCAAATATTCTGTATAAACTATAAGAAAGAAGTGTATGATGGATCGTTTCTCCCCTTAGGATCTCCAATGTGTGATATGAATGTAGAAGACAGAAGAGGCAGACAATGATGGTCTGAACACATGCAGTCTAGACACACGCCCTTTTATATTCTGCGCTAGCTCTCCTGCCAGTCTCCAGTAGTGTAGCGAATCCAGCTGAGGTGGCACTGATCTGAGATTTCTGTGATGGATAACCTTCGTCTTGGAAGGTTATCTATAGACGAACGGGGAGCACAATAAGCTGGAAAAACACAGGAGTTATCATGACAGGCAAGCTGTGGTGTACAGCTCCTCGCGCAAAACCCGGTTTGTACGCTGTAATTAGGGCAGAGTCATTTCTTCTGTTTCTTACCACCGGTGTGCCAAAGGTGAGAACATATTCTGCAGCTGCTTTGTTCCCCTGAGCCACAGAAATGATATAGTACTACCTTGAAACAAACATGCTTCTGAGCTCTGACTCCCCATACATGTCTGTAGCAGTCGAAGAAAGAGTAGAAACGAAATAATTTGATGAGCGATGGTGAAACAGGGTTCCATTGTGTCTAATCTACACAGAACATAAGGCCATCACAAAGCAAGTCAGATAGCGGAGACTCTTGCCTCACCTCCCTGGAGGAAACCAATTTGAGAGCATGCAGTGCAGTCATTTGTTGCAAGAGCCCCATGAGGACTGTGGGTAAGGTTGCTGCTGTTGGACCTATTGTTCATATTGCAATTAAGGTTAGGCAGCAAGAATATACGTCGATCGTACTGTAGCTGCCTACTGCAAAGACTTAACTTTGGCTGTATTGTGACTTAAAATACACTTTTTTGTCAGGGTGTAAATGAAACATAGAAGTTCAAAGGGACACAGGATCAGAGCGGTGAAGAACAAAGAGAGTGCACAGCAAAGACATGAGAAGGGACTAAAGACAAAGACAAGGTGCATGTAATTAGGCGCTAACTAGACACAGGCAATAGGGATAAATAGAAGGACTTAATACTGTGGAAAAAAAAAAAGAAACCAGGACAAGTCTGGAATGAGAAATTCATAGACATGGAGCAAAGAGTGCACGTTGTACAAGGTTATTAATGTCATAACTATATGTTAAAGGCTACAGAGAAATACGTACTCCACAGCTCTAAATTAAATGATAGGAAGCCAGAAAAAAAAAAAACGACTCATGTACTCCTTCATGCACTGTATTATGGTAGTGGTAACAGAGCTCCGGTTTACTTTAAGGAATCTGTCCTGCTGGTCTGGCCTTGCTCTGCCCTGACACTACCTTGTTAGATTTGATTTGGTACGCACTCTCGTTTGTAATTAATGTGAGTAAAACATACAGCGAATAAAATACAGTGATTTGCTTTACATTTATATCCATATACACACACCAGTCAGCCATAAAACTACAAACCCACTGAATGACATTGATTATCTGATTGTAATGGATAGTGGATAGTTGAAGGGTCATATCTTCATTTCTAAACATAATACAAAGCTGAATATTGGTAGCCTGGCTCAGTTTTGTCTACTCTTCCAGGACATTGCATAAGAATCACATATATCGCATTATATTGCATTATAAGCATTAGCAAGTTATGAGCCTGTAAAAATCCAATTTTGGTTGGCAGCGAACCCCCCCATTTTTTGGATTCTGACCCAGGGTGACAAGATTATAAACATGTCTGCACAAAAAATTATACAGGATTATTGTTATTTTGGGATGATACTATAAGCAAATGCAGTATTAACCCAATTGAAGACAAGATTTCAGATTTTTAGGCATGCAAAAATGGTCACAAATGAAATCCGGCCCTGCCGCACCCCCACCTTTGAGTGTATAATTGACAGTGTGGACAGTTACCATCAGTAATGAACCCAACATTTCAATTTCAGCTATTATTTGTTAAAAAAAAAAAAAAAGTGTGTGTTATTTTCTTTCTCATAATTAAGATTAATATATACCAAGCTAATTCAGTTAGAAAGTAGCATTTGATGACTACTGTGCTTGCACAATGCACAGTGAGCACTAGGGGCAGTGATCACACTTGCCCAGACCAGGGGGCAGCCCCAAGCCACAGAGCCCATAGAGCAGTTGTGGGGTTCGGTGCTCAGAAAGAAAGAAAGTGAACTATTTGCCTACTGTGTTTGCACACAGTGGAATGTGACCTCCGCATTTAATCCATCCGTGCAGTGAAACACACACACACACACAAGTGAAGTGAAGTGAAGACACTTGCCCGGAGCAGGGGGCAGCCCCAAACCACGGCGCCCGGGGAGCAGTTAGGTGCCTCGCTCAAGGGCACCTCAGTCGTATCTTGCCCTGGGCGGGGATCGAACACACGACCTTCCGGTCAAGAGACCGGTTCCCTAACCACTAGGCCACGCTGCCCCCGGGTCATACTCAGGGTCATTTCTCACCAACTGCAGGGATTGAACCCGGGACCTTCAAGTTACTAGACCGGTTTCCTAACCACAAGCCCACGGCTGCCCCCAGATGTAATGGTGCACAGCGGAAGAGTCAAACAAGCAGTGAACTTTTTTGACATTGAACTTGTAGATTGTGTATTTCCTCAGTATTCAGTATGTATGAGCATTGTCAATCCAGACAAATACAGCACTGACACAGACAAACACTTTCTTGCTTTATTTCTGTCTGTCGTTCTTCACATTTATTTCTCGTCTAATAGGCACGCAGAACTAAAGATATTTCCACAGTAATAAAGTATTGGTACAAATGAGAGGTTGTATCATGATAAAAGGCTCAGGTCAATCACATGCACCGAGTGAGGCAAACTCACAGCACATTAGAGGCACCGTTAATAAAGGCTGTACGCCTCTTCAGAAGTAACTCTGAACTTTTAACTTCAATAGCAGTGCTTTGCTGAATAGCCGAGTGCTCACTAATGAAAGATCCAGCGGATGATAGAAGTCAAACATCTGAAAAAAGCTACAGGTATGTGAAACAGTGGGAACAAAGCAAAACGTGTGCAATCAGCTCTATTGTGTGAACATCACTGTTGATTACTGGTATGAACGCCAGCATGCAGGATTCACTGGCCTGAAGTACCACTGAGATCCACTGTGCAGGTTCAAACAAGCTTCATCCACAAACTATTGTGAACAGCAGCAAAGTCAGAGGAAACACTTAAAGTTGCAGATCCGTAAAAGCTTTAAGCACGGTTCGGGTGAATTACATTAGAATCCAAAATGTTTTACTATTTAAAACATAAAATTTTTTATATTAAGCATCTTAAAACATACGACCATACCTTCTCCTTCGTTTTTCTTTTCCTAGTAGTTCTTTTTAGCTTATTATAAATTTAACAGCAACCTTGAGCACATATATATATATATATACGCACATATACATACACACACACACACACACACACACACACATTATATATATATATATGTATATGTATATGTATATATATGTGTGTGTGTGTGTATGCATAATAAACCAATAAGGGATGTGGTTGCTCAAATGTCCACCTACTCAACAGCCACTCTCATTAATAACAAGTTATTATTATTCAAGTTATAACTATTAGACTTGTTCATAAGTCTTTTTTTACCTTCAAAAGTTTTTTAAAACTCTGGTCTCTGGTGTGATGGTGATAAAGTCCTTCATCAAAGTTTTTTTTAGATAAATCCGGGATCACAAACTCACAAAAACAGCTTGGTTTATGCTAACAAAGGAAATCAAATACTTCAGATAGTAAAAGGGCAAAAGCAGCCGGGTTAACGAGGTTAACAGACAAGAGGACAAACTGAACACAGGTGAAAGCAATGGACACAATCAAGATCAGAAAACAGGTGGGAGAAACATAATTAAAATTCAGCAGGGTGAGAATGGATGGGAAATAAAGTACTTGGGCTAGGTGTGACCTAGTCTGACCGTCATTAGTTCTGGGAACTTGTGTCCCTACACATTTTAAATTGACTCCTGGGCAGAATTTTACCCAGTGCTGCTAAACTGGAAACTAACAAAACTAGCAAACTAACACTATTATATAATATTATACACACACACACACATACATACAGGGGTTGGACAATGAAACTGAAACACCTGGTTTTAGACCACAATAATTTATTAGTATGGTGTAGGGCC
>JAOVVF010000025.1:23782093-23801223 GCA_028565595.1 Duopalatinus emarginatus
TACTATTAATAATAACAATAATAATAATAATAATAATAATAATAATAATAACAATAACAACAACAATACTACTACTACTAATAATAATAATGATAATAACACTAATAATAATAATAATAATATTAATAATAACACTAATAACACTACTACTACTAAAAATAATAATAATAATAATAATAATAATAATAATAACAATAACAACAACAATACTACTACTACTACTAATAATAATGATAATAACAATAATAACACTAATAATAATAATAATAATAATAACACTACTAATACTATTATTATTATTATTATTATTCTTAATAACACTAATAATAATAATAATAATAATAATAATAATAATAATAATGTTACAGAAATGTTTGTATGTCAGTAAAGAAAGCAACCTATTAAATAAGAGATAAAAGACCATAATGAATGAAGAAGTAAGCCAGTCAGTCAGTGCTTCTAAAAAAAACTGTTGCAGATTCCCCAGGACACTCAGTAAAATTTCCCTAATGAAACTGGATCATCCTAATATTGAACAAAAAAGCAGCGTAGTCACACCTCATCCTGACTTTCCTTACTTTACTTCTGTTCACTACTAACTGTTAGGTTTTTCTTCCAAATAGCAAAAACCTCTTTACAACATTTCTTTGCATGTGCCTAAGACTGTTATACACTACTGTATGTACAAGAATATAATAAGCCTTCTAGCATGTGGAGTAGGTTCCTACAGAACCAGTGTACCGGCCTACTATGAACTAATAAACCTGAAGCCGTTGTTTTTTTTTATATAGCTAGCTTGGCATACACTGTTAGCTACATTTTATTTCAGGTCTGGTGAGTTTAGGGGCAACTAAATCATGGAGCTCGCCATATATACTAGAGCTTCTACTGGTTTGTGCTAGTTAATACATAATGTGGAATGAACAAATGGTAGGAAATAATTTAATGCTGTTATTTGGACCCTTGAGTGAATCCGTGGTTGCTCACTCAGGCTTCGGTTGTTCACTCAGCACGTTTGTAACTGTCTAACCCTGAGAAGATCCTCATTAGTCCCACTGAGTCAGCATTTATCACACCACAGCAGAATAGAACTGTTAATTAAACAGAAGTCGCTCATCCCGTTAATCAATAAAACACAAAGAAAAGACAAAGCACCGGAGTCATCGCATTCTTCCCAGTACATTACGCTAACGACACCTCCGCTAGTACATACGTAGCATTAAATAAAGACATAAATAGCAAATGCATAACACGCAGCTACATTTACTCATAGATCAGACTGAAGCTGTGTGTAATACAGTTATTAAATATAAGCCAATGAAGCTCTATAAGGTTTTGAATTGTTGTAGTGGGAGGAATTTTGAACAGGCGCCTGTCCTTGGTCTGAACTAGAAATGCACTCTAGCTGTATTAGAGCACAGACAATTTCACAAGGCTGAATGGCTTTCTGATTTATTCTAAACAAGAGCAGCCTGATGTGAAGACGAGGGCTGTGTTAGACAAACGCTGGTGCATTGACACTGATATAAACAACATGGAATAGTGGAAAGTAAGAGTTACACGGCTAGCGCAGTTAAAGCGAGATCCTTCAGAACAATGTTATATACATGTTATTATTCAGTCTAGCAAGTAATAACAGTCACCTTGTCTACAAAATCACGTTTCAGGCTACAAGCTTAATTATTTAATGATGTTATTCGGCTAACAATTTTTGTTTTTTCATTCCCAAAACACTTGGGAAAATAAAAACAAACAAACAAAGAACAGCAGGAGGAATTCCTCTGGAATTGTGGATACCTCTGCTCTCCATGCAAAGTGATTACAGGAAAAACAATACACCATAATGGACAGATGTAGAAACCATAAACTAGATCACAGACTTTAATTCTCTACTTGCACTTTTGTTTTTGTTTATATTCACACATCTGTGTCACCCAGATGAGGATGGGTTCCCTTATGAGTCTGGTTCCTCTCAATGTTCCTCGCTTTTGTCATCTCAGGGAGTTTTTCCTTACCACTGTTGCCACCGGCTTGCTCATTAGGGATAAAATTTCTAAATAATTCTATAAATGTATAACTCTTTTATTATTCTCTGTAAAGCTGCTTTGGGACAATGTCCATTGTTAAAAGCGCTTTATAAATAAAATTGAATTGAATTGAAATTAAATCATGTCTTGTATACGTGACACTTCCAGTGGTTTTTAAATAAGTTATAGACTTCTTAGCACAGGTTTCACAGGATATTTAATGGTCATGTGACTTTCTAATGCACAAGCAGAACCCAAAAGGCCAAATATGGTTGATATATATTCAAGTATGATAATAAATACATTGTACCCATTACTATTATGTATTAGTTTTCTAAAACGAGACATTTATTTAGTATTTACAGAAGGAACCAGCAGTGTGTGGACAATTATCCAACAACACAACACCCTTGCAATCCTTTTCATTTTGTTTGACTTTTTCTATGTACACAAAACACCTTTTTCTCTCAAATATTGTTCACAAATTTTTCTAAATCTGTGTTATATAAGATGTAGATTGTGATAGTAACTGTGCTTCATGAAATTCATGATAATTGTCCTATAACAACACAAACTACTGTGTTTTATTCAAATAAAAGCCTGCAAATCTTATTGATTTCAAAACATTTCGACAGGAACAAGGTTTTATGGTTATAAAATGTAACTTGTTATTAGATTTATCGTTTGTTTGTTAACAAAATCACCTCAGTAGCTTAACTAGCATCGCTGCTAACACATTAGACGTTTGAATCCCAACGACCAAAAACACCGAAATGAATAAATATACATTTATAATTACTTACGTTCGATATAAAAATTCACTATTTACTAGTTTATTGTGTACTATCGTTGTTTACATTTCTATAAATGAATTATTTAGTCGATTTACTCACCATTAAACCGAATAAAATGTTACAGAGCCGTTATTTCTCGATGGCGCGCGCTCCTCCCCTCACCTGAGGTAAATTTCATAACGTTCCTCTAACACGTGGTTAGTTTATTAACCAATATAATAATTACATATATATATATATATATACACACTGTGCTTATTTAAAAAAGCCAGTTATCTACAATAAATACTAATGTTTCGTATAAGCTAATTAAACATTAAGAATTAAAAATTTAAAAATAAGATTTTTTTAAATTAAGACTACCGTTTCCAATGATACATTTTAACACATACGGGTTGCCAGATATGTATGCTAAAACTCCCCATGACTGGAAAATGTGCAGATTTAACCGCAGGACACAACCTAGCACATAATTCATGAATGATATACATGACTGTAGAAAAGCAGCTGGCGACCTACCAATGTCTGACACTGGTTTTGATTTGCATATATTATATTAAGTGGGTCTGTACTAACTTACAAGTCGTATATGGATTTTTATGCAAATAGTGTATGTATCAGCTATTACATGTGGGCATGCAGGTTATGGTTGTAAAATATTGAGAATTATCAAATGTGCAAATAGATGCATAGATATATCAGTGTAAATAATATTTATTCTGGATGTAAGTGTGATATACACCAAATCAACAGAAAAAAAAAACGGAGACAGATTGGTGAATCTATAATGGTATAGGATTTGTTTTGCTGACATTCCATGGAACCCCTGGCACGTCTACAAACCTCTCTGATGTTACCGTCCTGATAAGTTACATCTGTTCATGCATTTATTCTGATGGGCCAAATTATGGTCAGAGGGACACTCATCTGGGTTTGCCATTCTTAAAGTGAACTATTTGCCTACTGTGCGTGCACACAGAGGAATGTGACCTCCGCATTTAACCCATCTGTGCAGTGAAACACACACACACCAGTGAACACTAGGGGGCAGTGTACACACTTGTCTGGAGCAGGGGGCAGCCCCAAACCACAGCGCCTGGGGAGCAGTTGGGGAGTTAGGTGCCTTGCTCAAGGGCACCTTAGTCGTGTCTTGCCCTGGGCGGGGATCGAACCCACGACCTTCCGGTCACGAGACCGGTTCCCTAATCAATAGGCCACAGCTGCCAGATCTCAACATTATTAAACACATCTGGGATGCTTTGCAAGGCACTGCGGAATACAGAAATCCTATAACTCTAATTACAACAGAATTGTGGACCATTCTGCAGTCTACAGGATATTTCCACAAGAATGAGGAGTCCATTCCATGTGGCAGACCTATCAAGTATTGGCGTACCAGTTTTTCTGCTACTTCAGTGTATGCCCTTTTGTGGAAAACAATTTACAGTTTTCATAAAGCAATAATCTGGCAGTTATGTTGCTATTTACAAGGTACAACAGTGACAACAGACACAACAAAAATCTTCTAAGAAACAATAAAAAGTGCTCATCTGATGCGAAGCGTTCCCCAAAACCATTCTTCCAAAAAGGAATCCAGTCATGAAGTGCCAAGACTGTGAAGAGTAGCACCATAAACCTGTCATATGAGGTGTTTTGGAGGTAACTGAAACATACATTTTTTGTTCAATGAGCATTTTATTGGCTTGTCACCTGACACAAATACAGGACTAATAGCACTATGAAAACACTAGCGACAACACAAAGAAATTGCAGTAGGCAGTCCAAAATAATACACTACAACAAAAAAAATACAGTAAGAGTAAGAGCACAAGTCAATATCCTCTCCATCCATTATTGATTGCCCTTAAAGGCAAAGTAAATAAAAATGTATTAAAATATTTGTGGTATGTAGCTGCTAATTGTTGTATATTGCTTAGTGGATGTGGACCAATCTGATGTCACAGGGGGACACTGCTGGCAAAGTTACCCTGATGATTAACTACAGAAAAATGCAAACAATCTTAATCATAAAGAATACTGATCAGGTGCCGCTACAAACCAAACTTGCCATTTTCTTACGCGCCATTTTCCAGCCACATTCGATGGCATGTTAACAAAAAATTTAACGCAAAAGGAGTGAAAACAGCAAACACTGGGCTCAAAGCTTTGGTGGAGACTTGGTTTGGCTAGTTAGCATCTGCATCTATGTTGACTGTGGTATTGGCATGAAATAAAGAAATAAGGCTAAGACAAATTGAGGAGTAATGTGGGTAATGTAGGAAAATGATTACCTAAAGAGAAAATGGGCTAATGTGGTAATTAACTATGTTTAACCTAAAAACAATGGTCCATTCAGGATTTCACTACAAGACAAATCTTAGACAATTCTTTTATTATAATGTTTTATATGCAAGTCATTCAAGATAGCTTTTCCCTCAGGAAATGGAGAAACATCACATGAAATTAAATGTAGAGGTCAGTACTCGGTCATATATTCAAATTAAAAAACGAGATTCGACCCCTTTTCCAGTATTGCTGCAGGAATGTGTAATGTTGTTTCCTACTAAGGCAGAATCCTAATGTCAATAGCCAGACTTCTGATATGTGGTTAAAAATGCACCTATTTTGCCTGACTGTGTACAGAGTTCAGAGCCATTAAGTCCTCTGGCCTGGGTCATTAATCAGAGGCTGTTTTGTCACAGCTGGTGCATCTTCAGTCTATGTGTCATTCTGTCATTCCCAGGGTTAGGATGAGTAGAGGGCTGGTACTGATTGGCAGCCTTGGTTAAAGTGTTTCGAAGTGGATCAAGGAAGTAATTGTGTGCGGCCTTAAAGTACTGAAGTTTTACTAAACAAATGGACATAGTGCAAAGCATATCATATAGGAATATAGTCCGTCACCCTTTATGAGAACAAGTCGCCCTCTAGAGACGGCACAGTGTCCTGCAATGCTTTCAGAATTACACCATAAATGTGATTTATTCAATTATGGTACAGTAATTACTAAAGGAAAGCAATATATGCTTATTCATTTTGATAATTTTTTTCACAACAAATTAGGCAAAGTCTGCAAGCGGATTAAGAAATGGCTTCCCCCTTCAGAACAGCACAGAGACAACAGTACGTCCCACATCTCTAATTCCCTCTTTGGTCCTACACCCTTCAGCCCATGACCTGGAAATACAAAGAAGAAAAAGAGAAAAAGGTCACGGCTTACCACTTCTAAAAGCACACATAGACAAAACCAATCAACAAACCAAGGCCTTGAAGTCTTTTTGATGAACAAATATAAAGCTTGAAGTCTTTTTGATGAACAAATATAATGCTCCAGCACACCTGGTAACATAATTCTAATAAACTTATGTGCCAAAAAAACTGGCACACCAGTCTATTAAAATCAGAAGCTTGCAGAAATATCCCACAGACAATGAACACCATACTTTCTCAGAACGGTCCACAATTCTTGTGTATTTTGAGGTGTAGCATTTCTATGTTCCACAGTGCATTGCATGGCATCCCAAATGTGTTCGATAACTTTGAGATCTGGTGACTTAAGTGGGAATGGCAAAACCCCAAACTCAAATGAGTGTTCCTCTGACCATAATTTGGCATCTCTAGACATGTGGTTGTGCATTGTCCTGTTGGCAGAGGCCAAATCCATCAGAACGAATGCAGGACATGAGTGTGTGTAACTCATCAGAAAGGACACAGTGTTCACTTTTCAGAGACGTTCGTAGATGTTCCAGGGGTCCCATGGAATGTCAGATAAAGAAACTTGAAGGCACTATGAAGCCACCACCAGCCTATCTATTTCGCAAAAGCTTATCTGTACCAGTTTTTCCATTACAAATTGATTAATCAAACAAATAAAACATAGGTAAGATTAAAAATATTGAATCTTGGTCATATCATGTAGAAAATAAACAATGGCAGTTGCTGAGTTAGTTCTGACACGTCAATAGCTTAATTTACCTGTTGCTTGAAATGAACTTTAGTAAGGTTTCCTTAGCAAACAAGATGCAAACATGGGAAACAAAGAGGCACAACTAAAGAAAGTCCACACCCAGTTCCTTTAAGAACTGTACTTTCTGCATCCACATTAGACAGAACATGGTCCAAATACAGAGTTCAGGATTCCTCCTCATGCTAGATTGCCTGTGGATTCCTCTGATATTCCTGACAGCTGCAGGCTTTCCAGCTTGCTAATGATTTAATGAGGTGTCTCAGACAAGGTCCCTGTGCTTCTTCAGCTCAGCTAATGTGTATGCAGTTTAAACACAGATTAGCTCTGCTCTGGGACTCAACCAAGAACAAATACATTTCTTCTTCCTCTACACGAGACGGAGCCCTTTTGAAGCATGATTACATTACAGATTACCTTCTCTGATCATTCTTTTCTTAGCCTGGTATTCTTGTGGAATTCTTGGAGCTCGTTAAAGTTCAAAGGAAGTGTGACCCTGCAGAGAAAATGCCACTTTGTAAAACCAGGTGAAGCACATGTGAAATTAGCGGTTAAATTAAACTGTCATTCTGAGCAGCAGGAAAAGGTCCAAATAAGCATTTAGCAACACCTGAAAAGAATGCTCGTTGACTTAGCACAGCCAAAACCATTTAAAAACCCAATTTCAGTTTCCTTAGGACTTGAGAAACCTTTCTGTCTCTGTCACAGATATTAAAAATCCATGTTCTGCATATTTAAAAAAGTCATTTTCATGGGTATAAGAGTGAAATTGCATCATCTGGCAGTGCCACATTATTAAAAACACAGATTTCTTCTCTTCATTAAAGTGAGTGAACCACTACTGACCACTATGCTTTTACACACAAGTGGTATTTGACCTCCACATTTAGTGAAAGTGAACTATTTGCCTACTGTAATTGCACCCCATCTGTGCAGTGA
Source organism: Duopalatinus emarginatus (assembly GCA_028565595.1). Classification (NCBI taxonomy): domain Eukaryota; kingdom Metazoa; phylum Chordata; class Actinopteri; order Siluriformes; family Pimelodidae; genus Duopalatinus; species Duopalatinus emarginatus. The sequence continues at coordinate 23,789,815 of JAOVVF010000025.1, forward strand.
AACACTAGGGGCATGAGTACACACTTGCCCGAAGCTGGGGGCAGCCCTAAACCACGGCACCCAGGGAGCAATTGGGGGTTAGGTTTTTCCCTCAAGGGCATTCGGTCATGTCTTGCCCTATGTGGGGATCGAAACCGTTCAATAACCATAAGACCATGGCTGCCCCCCTAGCCCTTCCATGCAGTGAAACACACATAAAAAAAATTAAAAATAATAAACAGGAAAATATGAAGGGGATATGATATGATACTAATCAATAATAAACGTAATTACATATTATATATATATGACATCTATCAGTATAGCAGAGGTTTTGACATGAATAAAGTCCATGAAACACCTGCTGATAATGACCCTGTACGACCTGTTAAGTATTGACAACATTCACAAGTGGATCAAGCCGTCAGACTTTTGTCTCGAGACCCGTTTTAAATACAAGGGTGCAGGATGGTGTAACCATGGAAACCCACACCAGCATACCTGTCTCTAGGACAGCTCAGAGATTACACATATCAATACACAGATCTCATTCACATTTCCACTGAGAATTTGGCAACCACTGCCAGCACGCCTGAGTAGCAGGTTGGCGTGGCATTGGTGCGCAAAAAAAATCATGATGTTAACGTGAATTCGTCTGTTTGGATGTACTGCATTCTTGTATTATTATTTAACCAGGAAGAATTAACCTAGGGGTGTCTAGTTTTGTTGGGGGTCAGTGTGGGTGCAGGGTTTCATTTCAGGCAAAGAGAGGCCACACCCAAGTCTACTGAAAGCTGAGATTGGCTAAACAAGGTTTAATCAGGGGTGGCTTCTACTCTGAATAAGATGGGACACCCCTGAATTAACACTACAATATTCTCACACACACACAGACAGAGAGAGAGAGCGAGAGAGAGAAGAGAAAAACCCTGAATAGAGTTCCAACTTAAACATTTATTAATCATCTTGTCTAGACGACTGCTTTCTAAATATGTACATATCTTACAACAGCTTCTGTACAAACACAAACCGAAGAGAACACACAGCTTAGTCATTTGGTTGCCGTCTGGTAGATTTCTGTGTTAATGGTGTCAGCGTCATGCACAGTAAGACTCGACAGGCAACTCCCCAAGCAGCTCATCGAGATCATCTGCAAGACACAAGCGGATTAACAAACTGGCGTTTAGAAACATATGAGCATCAAATTAGTTTCACAGATGTTAACCTTTATAATAGTTGAATGAGTTAATGCCTGGATTAAGACACATATTATAAAATTGTCCTCTACTGCCCTCTTGTGTTTCACAAACTCAAATGGAAAAATTGTGACCTGATTTTTTTTTCTTGTACAAATGTTGAATCTCTAAATAATATGTAGTTTAATAGATTTATTGATTGTTACCACAGAAACACCAAGTTCTGACTATAAATGATTTTACATGTTGAACATCTATTGTGGTTTTCATAAATATTCTAAAATATGGTGACCAATCATGCTTTACTTAGTGATACATTATTAAGTTTACATAAAAATATAGGACAAATCAGACTTAATTTATTGTGGTGATAAAGCACAGTATCACCACAGGTTGCCTTTCATCTAATCACGATGATACACAGCCTCTCATTGTTTTTATAAATGGCAACAACTATTCATGTAAAACAATATTCACAGTAAATCATTTCACCGCCAATGCATTCTGTTTGTTGAATTCAATGTAAACTTGGAAAATAACACAAAGTACACTAAAACACCAGAAATACTGGTACAGATTAGTGATGGCTCTGTAATGGTATGAGGTTTGTTTAGCTGGCATTCCATAGGACCCCTGGTACATCTAAACGTCTCTGACAGGTGAACACTATGTGTCTTTCTTTCTGAGGAGTTACACCCGTTCATGTGCTGCATTCATTCTGATGTGTTTGGACTCTTTCAACACGACAATGCTTCACTACACACATCTAGAGATGCCACATTACGGTTAGAGGAACGCTCATCTGAGTTTGGGGTTTTGCCATTCCCACCTTAGTCACCAGATCTCAAAGTTATCCAGCCGTACAACGCGCTGTGAAACACTTCAGAATACAACAGAATTGTGGACTGAACTGCAGTTCAGTGTTCATTGCCGACAGAATATTTCCACAAGTTTGTGGAATGCCAGTGGGGACCTACCAAGTATTAGACTGTTGTACCAGTTTTTCTGCACTCCATTTCCTCCCCTTTTAATTTATGTGGCTGAGTTAATCAGATCTTAAAGCCAGGTGTTGTGCTGAATCCCCCCACCACTATCACCACATACAGTCCTACTCTGTAAATCAGCTCTTTCCATCACTGTTGACTGAAAAGTGCAATCTTTGTCTCATTCTTCTAATTAATATAGACTATAAACTAAAGTAAAAAAGGATTCACTGGATTCACTTTTGAGTAAAAGTATGTTAGTGAATGCATCTCATTGTAGCGGTGCTGAAGTCAGCACAACAGTTCTGAATAAATGACTACGGTGATGACAGTAATAAGCTCAACAATACGATAGGCAACTGCAGTATTGTGGGAATGATGGATATTTTTACAGCCCTAGACCAAAGTATGCAATAGTACAGTTAGTCTAATGTGTCATTCAGCTACTAATTCTGAAAAGATTAATTTGACATCACTATTTAACAATTTAATTTAGTCATCAGTCTAAGCAGGGTGCTTTCCTAGCCATAAATGTGTTTTTGTGCATGTAGGTCAGCTCAGAAGTCTGTGTAGACAATCTTAATAAAACAGACCTGTGCAGTAAATTACAAGCTTGACATAAGTGTTTTTGATACAGCACACCCAGCATCTCAGTATCACTGTACCTGCATCCCACTGAGCATCCTTATGGCAGTCAGGGCGTGTGGTACACTGGACCACCCCATTAGCCGAGACTGCACGTTTAGCTAGGACGCTGCTCTGCTCCTCCTCCTCCTCCTCATCATCATCATTATAAAGCAGCTCCATCTGAGACACAGGGCCTCCTTGACGCTTCGAGGACTCACAGTGCAGAAATCCAGTAGGTTCCTATATTTTTGTTCATCACAAGAAAGCAATGCGTAAACAAAAACGTCTTGGGCAGATCTACTTATACCCATTCACATAACCCTGGTGCAGCTGGAAAAAAATGATCACTAACCAGTGCAGCTTGGGAAAGCTGGGAGGAGGTGTGGACAGGTCCGTCACAAGGGTAGATTCGAAGTAGGTTACTGGGTGTTACGTTCAGGTAGTGGTTCCTATTCGAGGGGGAGAACACGCCCACCTAGGCAAGAGCATCACACAGATTGCGTAAAAAAAAAATTCAAGTGACCGCATTGTGACTAATGCAGTACAATTTCAGAAGAGGAAGATTTAGGAATGCTACTTGTTTGAGCAGTAACACTGCGCCTGTCTTCAGCTCCCCCTGCCTGTCCTCAAGCAACCGTCTGTGAACAGTGCCCTGTATCTCACCTATTTCACATATAAATACAAAACGTAAGTGTGTCAATCAACAGGGAGAATCATAGGCTGTAAAATCTTAACATCGACACAATAAATGATGCATATCTTACCTGTGGGGTCCCTGAACACTGCTTTGGCATCAGCATGTGTGTGTACGATGCTCTTTAACACCACAGCCATGTTGGGAACCTTGTTCTTAGATAGCTGCCTTAAGGCTGCCTGAGAAAGACAATTTTGTTGAAGAATGACAAATCAATAACAAAAGGAGCAGAAAAGTCATTATGCAAAGAAGAGAGCAAAACAGCAAAAATAAGAAAACAAAGTAGACACAAGTTCAAGGTCTCTGGAGCAAATTATTTAAAAGTACTATTAATTACGATGACAATTCATATCTATTACAGAAGGGACAGCAAACTGTGCTTAAAGTGTTTTGCTTACTTTCCTCAGCACCATGACAATGCTGTAGGAATGGAGGAAACAGGAAGGGTTTCTCTCATCCAATCCCATCTCAGCCTTCATTGCTGCCCAGGGACCAACACTGAACTCCTCTTCGTCATTTACTTGAGAGCTCGGGACCTGTTAATATCCACATACACACACAAACATACTATCAGGCTATGAGGGATCTGATACTTGACTGTGCTACTTGAATGGTATCAGTCCAATGTGGGAGGGGTTTAATTAAATATGAATAAACAAACCACTTTGTCTAAGGTTACATAGGGCCAATGCTGTACAGAAGTGGATTTACTCTAATCAGCCATAACATTAAAATCATCTGCCTAAACAGTCGCCAATCACCTCTGACCAGTCGAGTCATGGACTCCACAAGCCATCTGAAGGTGTTCTGTGGTATCTGACACCAAGAGGTTAGTAACAGCTCCTTTGGTGGATCTTCTGTGGGATCAGACCAGATGGTCTGGTCTTCATCCCCATACACGAGTGAGCTTTGGGCACCCATGAACTTGTTGCTGGTTCTAGGTACTAACCACTGAATACCTGGACACACCCCATCAGATGTGCTGTTTTGGAAATGTTCTGACCCAGGAGTCTATACTCAGATCCTTACACTTGCCCAATTCCTGCTCCTGCTTCCAACACAACTCAGAACTGACCGTTAACTTGCTGCCTATGTTGCACACTGCTGACAGGTGGCACTGTAACAAGATAATCAATGTTTTTAATTACACCTGTCATTGGATTTAATGTTATGGCTGACTGGTGTATATAGATTCGTAATAAGGTATGAAGTACATACAGTACCTCACTATGCAGGCGAGCAACAGCCCCATGTGCTGGGGTCTGTGGAACTGCCACGACAATGTCATCAAGACTCCGCCCACCGATCTGTAAAATAAAAACACAACAAACATGTATTGAACTGAGCAAACTATGTAAACCTTCCACCTCAAACACCTCTACATTTCTACAACATCTATAAAGTCAGCTAAAGTCCAGACTCTCAGGAGTCACCTGTTGTGGTAGAGCACCTGCTGGACCGGGAAATCGGCGCATTTTGGGGCGAGCTGAATTGCTCCTTGGCCTCTGAGGTGTCTTACTGGCTGCAGACACCAGCTGGACCAGGTGATTAGTTAGAACAGGCATGTGGATTGGACGTGGTGATTGTGGGGTCAACGAAGCAGGAGACACAGCCTGAAATAGGGAGCGATGTTCTGCTCGAGGAGTAACAGCTCCTCTTTGCCACTGAGATGTCGCTCTTACAGGTCCAGGAGTCATCGGACTGGTGAAGCGGCAGGCTGGATGTTGAAAGTTGTTTTGTGGGAAAACTGTAGTGGAACATGGCGAATGGATAAAAGACTGTGAGGGTGCTGATTTTGGAGTAGTGTTGCAGAATCCTCTGAGAGACGACACAACTGGTGTATCTTCACTACCGGCTGATAATCTTGTCCGTTTAGCTGGGGAAATGTTGTCAGATTCAAGGTCTGTGTCTGGAGCGGACGTTTTCTGAGGAACACACTCGTCCAACTCCTCCAGATCTACATCCCAGTCATCAAAGTCATCCTGAGCTGAAATGTCTTTCTTAGGAATGCTGCAGATGCCAGGTTGAGGGTTTGACTGGCCAGGTGGACAATTTGATGAATGTTGCAGAGATGAAAGTGCATTAGATCCTCTGCAAGGTGCTTGAAGAGAAGCAGGAACAGCAGTGTGTGTGTGAGGGACAGAGTGGGAGAGGGATGAAGGGTTAGGGTTGGCCAGGCCTCTTAATCCTTTAATTGACCTGGATTCGGAAAGATCTGAAAGTTGTGCTGAAGAGTCTGGGATCAAACTCCTGGTTAAGACGTTGGCTGCTGGTGCCCCTGAGCTCTGCTGTGCATCATGGGAACGAACTGCATGTGATTTTTGTAGGGGTCCACAGGCTGGAACTGCATATGACCCAGAAGCTGACGTGTGTGTCCAGTCAGCTTCCAGCAAGTCCTACAGCACATAAACACAAAAATTATCTGAATAAACCAAACAAATCAAATCAGTCAGTGTATCTAGTGATAAATCACTCAGGGACATTTAACAGTATCTAGTTATCATGGACGTATTTACCTATTAAAAGAAATTCAAAATAAGCCCCATTCGGAGAGGAGTAAAATTGCATAGGGTCCTGGGGTAATTTCCTAATTTAGAGGGGCTACTCTCTGATGTTATTTACACCAACCAGCTATGTCATTACAACCGCTCTGAGCTGTCAAGACATGGACCCTACAAGACCTCTGAAAGTGTGCTGTGGTATCCGGCACCAAGTCGTTAACATCAGATCCATCTGCGGCTCTTCTATGGGATTTGACCTGACAGGTTAGCCTTCACCCCCATGCACATCAGTGAGCCTTGTGTGCCCATGACCCTGTTGCTGTTTCCCCGGTTACCCTTCCTTGGAACATTTTGGTAGGTACTAACCACTGTATACTGTTAACACCTGCCGTTTTGCTCTGGCTATGTCGTCTAGCCATCACACTTGCTCATTTTTCCTGCTCCCACTTCATCATATTTGATAATTGTTAATTTTCTGCCCAATATACTTGGTGGCTGCCTAATATACTAACAGTGGCCCTTAATAGGTGCCATTGTAACAAGGTGACCAAGTTATTTACTTTATCCGTCAGTGTTACCTAGTTTTCTTTTTTGTACTGTGTGTGTGTGAATACATTGTCTGTTGCAGGGCTTAAAGATCCCAAGTTCAAGCCCTGCAAGTGACAAGACATGACTGACCCTTCAGAAAGGTGCCTAATTCCCGACTGCTACCAAGGTGCTGCATGCACATGTAGCTTCACTGCACAGATGGGTCAAGTGTGGAGGTTAATTCCACTGCACAATGGTCAAAAAACGTAATTCGCTTTCACTTCCACATTAAATTACACGTTTTTCTTTTTCTTCACAGGCATGTTGATCACCAAGACCCTCTTAATTCCATCACACCTGATTTTACTTATCAGCTAATTAGACCAGGTATTTTAGGTGACTTAGACGTTGAATTAAATGTGGTCCTGTAACATGACCTAACAGGCCTTATTCAAATCATAGGCTTACAGACACCTTTAACAAAACAGAAATCACCAAACTGTGATGGCCCTGAGACATATAGAATGATGTTCATGTAGAAGAATAAAGGTAAACTGATGTATTAAAGCAGAGGGAAAGACGACATTAGTTCAGTTCAGTTAAGGTGTGTGAAGTGAGGTCTTGACAGAACCATACACACTTCATCATCCAGCTCTTCTGCAACACTGAAAAGTCCTCTCCACTCACTGCTAGCCTGAAAAGAAAAGAAAGAGGAAACAGTTACTTTATACAGTTTACATAAGTATTTTAGATAGTGACCAGACATTACTGTCAGCTATGGACGTTTTGACCTGTTTTTAATAAGTCAAAGGTTTTTCTTATTTATTCTTTTTTATTTTGGTGTGTTAGCTTATCTGTTTCTATATTCACAATGTAACGCCATGCAGCACTTTACTCGATACTTAACGCTGTATATAAGGAGTCTGAGTGAGTGGACTTTCTGAGAATACAGTCATACAATTTCAAGATTAAAAGTATTACGGTATGATATTTCGAGAATAAAGTCACAGCATTATATTAAAGTCATTGTAGTATTGCCGGAATAAAGTCGAAATAATACAAGAATTTAAAATAAGCCCCATTCGGAGAGGAGTAAAATTGCATAGGGTCCTGGGGTAAATTCCTAATTGAGAGGGGCTACTTTGTGACGTTATTTACACCAACCAGCTATGTCATTAAAACCGCCTGCCTAAAGAGCCATTAAACAGCTCTGAGCTGTCAAGACATGGACCCTACAAGACCTCTGAAAGTGTGCTGTGGTGAAATTTCTGAGAATAAAATCATAAAATTTTAAGATTAAAAGTATTACGGTATGATATTTCGAGAATAAAGTCGCAGCGTTATATTAAAGTCATTGTAGTATTGCCGGAATAAAGTCGAAATAATACAAGAGTTCAAAATACAAGAATAAAAGTTCTAGTTCTTATTTTAAATACATTTTTATTACACTCCACAGTATGCACTGAAATGATATTATTTGCATGTAACTTTTTGCTTTGGACTTTACAAACAATAAACATGAACACTACAGTTATTTAGCTATAAGTTTAAGCAATATTGTAGTTATTTAAAGGTTTGTGACACAACAATACTTGAAAAAAAAAACATAATCAAACACACATCATAGGAATTAGAGACTTTTTACATTTAGTGTAATGTCAGCTTTAATTTATATTTACATTGCACATACTGTAAATTGTAAAAATAAACATTTAGCTGAAGTTTGTCCAGATCATTTGAAGTGCCCAGTCTCGACTTTTATCTTGAAATATTCTGACTATACTTTTGTACTAATTAGACTTTATTGTGGAAATACCACAGCTTTAATCCTGAACTGTAACTAGAACCTGCTCCTGTAAGTTACACTGCAGGTACCTGTGACTAACCTGTACCTCCTGTTAGTAGAGGAATTGGTAATTAAGTTTGTATTTTAACTTAAGTTTTGTGTTGTTAAATATGTTTTTAACGTGATGTCAGTTACAGGAGGTTACTGTATACCTCATATTTTCATAAATCTCTATGGTTACAACAGCTGAGGAGAAAAATGTCCGTTATTTTGTTGCTAGCCACAGCTAGCTATACTACTATTATTATTGCTATTGTTATTATTACCTCCAGCTCATCTTACCGTGGTTGTCATATCCTCGAGTGTAGTTCAGACTTCAAAAGAAGGTTGAGTTCATATACATATATAACTCTTACTCAAGCCAAACGCGTCGTCTCATTCCTCTACACAGGTATTTCACACCCAAAATCCGACCCGACAAACACCAAACGTCCAACGAGGCCGAGTATCATGTCGGCGCCACTACGTTTCAAACAGACGTGATGCTGCGTAATGACGTACGCGAAAATAGGCGGGGCCTCTGTTTGACTGTAGAAGAGAGTCGGACCATTTCGAGTAAGAGTCGACTCTTTTCCTTTTTCTCTTCACTTGGGCACTTAAAGTAAATGGGTTTTATTGAAGCATTCTGATTAAATTAAATATACTGCCTGTATTTAGTGAAAAGTGAAAGTGAAAGTGAACTGTTTGCCTACTGTGCTTGCACACAAAGGAATGTTACCTCTGCATTTAATCCATTCAAGGTGAAACAAGCACACATCGGTGAACACACTTACCCGGAGCGGGGTTGCGGGGCAGCCCACACCACAGCGCCCAGGGAGCATTTGTGGGAGTTAGGTGCCTTGCTCAAAGGCACCTCAGCTGTAACTTGTTCTTTGCAAGGATCGAACCCGAGACCCTGCAGTCACAAGACCGGTTCCCTAACAACTAGTCCACGACTGCCCCCGTCTTTTGACCACTGTGCAGTGGAAATGAGCTCTGCATTAAACCTATCTGTGTAGTGAAACATTAACATACACACTAGGGGCCAGTGAGAACACGTGCCCCAAGCAGGGGTCAGTTCCTTTATCTGCAGTGCCCAGGGAGCAGTTATGGGTTAGGTGCCTTGCTCAAGGGCACGTCAGTCTAGTCCTGACACTTGTGGACGGCGCTCAAACCTGTTACCTCCTGGTCCCAAGGCTGGTTCCTCAATCAAAAGCCTACGGCTCCCCCAATATCTTGACATAAATTTTGCAAACTATTTTTTTGACCACTGTGCTGTGGAACTGATCTCTATATTATTATGTTAATGGCATTTTCCATTACCTTTAAAACTTTTCCCCAGTTTCACTGCTCCACCGGACGCCTGCAAAGGCAGCCTCCCTCTTTACCTCTTAAACATGTGCACCAGAGAGCACTCTTTCCTGCAATTGGTCAGCATCATAGAACATGTCTTGGAGATGGAGAACTAGAGGAAAAGATACACCACATCGCCATTTTTTTTGTTACACTACACAGCCAGGTCCTTGTCTGATCCCTTGTCTCAGCATTGTCCATCCCCTGACCAAAAAAAGTTTATTTATTTATTTTTATTTTGGCACTTTTATTTTGCCATGACTTCTTGTCATGGGTGGGGTTTACGTTGTTGTTTCTTTGTTTCTGGTTAAATTAGGAAAAACTGCATAGCATTATGTCATTCTTGTTGTTTTATTTATTAGATGATAGAAGATATAAAAGAGATAGAAGAGATAACTGATAACAAGATAAACCAAATAAAAAAAAAAATCTTAATTACTACACAAGAATGGCAACAAAAATAATAATGTTTGCAATAATGTACTTTATGTTAACACCATAAGTAGCAGTGATGTTAATCTGTCTATTTCTCGTTTTATTATTATTATTATTATTATTATTATTATTATTAATAATAATAATAATAATAATAATAATAATAATAATATTTTATATTTATTTATTTGGTTAGTTGTTCATTTATGTTTACATTTATACCAAAATTGACATAACTGCACCTTACTGCTCCCACAACCAGCGGGCTATGTGCACTGTGCCCTTCCTGTATTTATTATTTATTGGTCTGCATACTGTCAATTATGTTGTATATTTTATCACATATTTTTTGTGAATTGTCTTGCCTCATTGCACATGCTACTGCACATATGCACTTTGTTGTATTGCGTAGGTGTTGTTCTATGTAGCACCTTGGTCCTGGAGGAACATTGGTTTGTTTCACTGTGTACTGTACACCACTGTATATGACTGAAATGACATAGAAATACTACATGACTTGACTTGAGTTAACAAGGCATCTAACCCCCGACTGCTCCCTGGGGACTGCCCGGTGCTCTGGGCATGTGTGCTCACTGCCCTCCAAGTGGTCACTAGTGTGTGTGTGTGTGTGTGTGTGTATGTGTATGTGTGTGTGTGTGTGTGTGTGTGTGTGTGTGTGTTTTCACTGCACGGATGGGTCAATTGCAGAGGTCAATTCCACTACACAGTGGTCATAAGGGTAACTCACTGCACTTTTTGGTGGGGAAACAACATAAACTGTTCATTCTGAGCATGAGGAAGACCTTGGGAATGGTACAATTTTGTGTCTTTCTCTCAGATCATTGTGGTGAGGTGTTTTAATCATGATACCGCCCCCCCTTCCCTTGTCTCACTTGTATACATTAAAATCTGAGGGAGTTACTGCCCCATATTCTCCCTGAAACTTGAAACAAGGATTAAATGGTTTATTGCTCAGATTGATTCAACTAACAGGAGTTACATTGCTGTATTAGGGCCAGTGTTAAAAAGTATTTTAAGAATAAATTAGTGATAATTAAAGACTTAAGTTAAAACGTATAATATTTCATGAATAAAGCCTTAGTATAATATCAAAATATTAGTTAAAGGCAGCCGCACCCTTGTGGTTAGAGAACCGGTCTCTACGGTCCAGGGTTCAGACTGACTTTAACTCTTTAAAAATAGTCTTTAACAATAAGTCTTTAATAATAATCAGTAAGTCTTAAATAAGTCTTTAATAATAATCAGTAAGTCTTAAATAAGTCTTTAA
>JAOVVF010000025.1:23832347-23876407 GCA_028565595.1 Duopalatinus emarginatus
AAAACACAAATGAAATGAAACTTCCCGTTTAACAGATCTTTCACCATCACTCAAACTTAGGCTGCGTCTGAAATGCCATATTCCCATACTAGTTAGTATGCGACACGATGTAGTGCGTCCGAATACCTGGTACATAACAGGTAGTATGTGAAAGGTTCCCGGATGTCCTATGTATGGCATTTCGGATGCAGCCTTACTCTTACTGAAGCAGTGCCCGACAAGCCTCAACATGAACTACGGGTGAATCGCTGGGCCAAATTAGAAGATTAGATTAGTCACATGGCATTGGGAGTGTTGGTGATTAGTGATTTGGTTGTTGAGAGCAGTAATGATTAGTGATTGCTGGGAACAGTGGTGTATAGAGACTGGGGATTGGGAGCACTGGTGGTTAGTGATTGGTTGTTTCGATTAATGGAAACTATTGGTGGGACTTTGGGAACAATGATGATTAGTGATTTTGTTTGGGAATAGCGGTAAAAATGTATCTGTCATTTGGATTAATGGTAATCGGTGGTTGATTAAAGTTACAACATTAGTCATTGGGAGCAGTGGTGTTTAAGTTATTGAGAATAGTGGGGAGTGATTGGTTGTTAAAGAAAAATAGTGGTTGGTGGTTGCCTTGCACAATTGCAACTTGGTCAGACTTCGCACACTGCTGGTGAGTTAAAGTCTGCAACCTTAACTTATCTAATGAGTAGCTGTTATGTGAACTTGAGAGCCACATCGAGTGTAGGACAATCATTAATGTCTGCACAAAAAGTCACTAGATTTGTTGCTAGGCTCTTTCTTTTGGGATAAAGCAGCTTTAAGAACCTAAAATTTACTAGACCTAGTGTTTAAGGCATGAAGTTGGCAACCGTGGAATTCGTATAATTTAAAGCTTGTTGCTGTTTTATATGCTGAATGCGTCTCTCTTGGCTTTACTCAGTACAATGCCTCTCCTGTGTTCGTGCTTTTGCATAGCTGATTGCCAGCTTCGTGCTTATAATGCTGGAATTGTCTTCAGTTTAGGTTTGGAGCTCATCCAGTATGTATTTACCTGTTTTTATGTTGGGTTTTGCCAGGGTGTTTCATTGGATCAAGGTCCTAGTGCTTACTGTAAATACACTGATCAGTGTGAAGTATTTGGCTCTTATGAGACGTTTTCAGACTTTTTTTCTGCTCATCCTGCAGTGGATCTTGCTTGTTTATCAGGCCACATGGTGACACCAGTTTGTAAACTCAGCTTCTCATCTACCTACCTCAGAGAGTTGCCTCGACGAGATGCTGTTATCTGCAAACAGATGGTCTTTCACGGCTAACAAATGTTCCTCTCGGTTCTTCGCAAAACGTGTTGGGTTTGTCCAACTGCCCAGTTGTGTTTTTCTTTCCCCTGTGTTTCTCTAATAGAGGAAACAGATGCTCTTTTTCTCTCACGGCCATCCGTAAATAGTGTTCCTGGATCTGTATTCCCTTAACGGTGAAAGTTAACAGCTTCCAAGCATCTTAGGAAAGTTAAATAGTTGTTTCTGTTGTACTGATCGAATCTTTTTTTCAACTTGGAGTGAAATAAAAAACAAATTATGTTACTGTAATTCTAGCCAAATCAATATCAGAATTTGCATGCATTACATTTTAAGCCATCTTGTTCTTTAATGTTAGGTAGACTATAAAATGCTTGTGTGTACCTTTAATCTAGCTAAAGCCACACTTGCAGGTTCAATAACTTGCCTAATATTGCATAATAATAACTTGCATTAGGTTGTTTCTAGTCAAAGTGTCTGGTCTGATCTGATCTGATGCTGCTAGGCAGATTTGACTGAGCCCTAGAAGGCATCATTAGTTCAGTTTAATGCTGCGTTCATGTCGGCAGCGATGTGATGTGACAAAGCAGCCGGTACTTGTTTGTTTTCAATGCAACCCATGAGTTCCGACAGCATGAGGCAGTGCGAGCGTAAGTAAGACAAAGTAGGTGGAGTCAGCGACACGACAAAGCCGAGCGGAGTTTAACGTCATGCGAGTTAGTAAATAAGAGACAAAGTGATCACCAATGAGAACTGAGCAAAGTGCTGCAGGCTTTATCTCCACCACTGAAACAGTGCTCCTTTTCTGGTTCCTACTAGAGATGGAAGAGAATCTAATTGTCACAGTCTCAGACTTGCCTGTTCTCTATGATGTATCTTTATAGACGAATCAAGTGTTATTTGCTGTAGGTGAAATCATGGTGACAGGCAGTCAGTTCATATTTAGAAATGCCCCAAAGGCACTGAGTGACCAGTGGTCTGGGCGACAAGAGGAGAAAAATAATCATTGTCGGTGTAAACGTGCATTGACATTGAGGAATTTAAGCTTATGGCTATTTATTACTGAATATGTTAGACAGGTCAGCTCTCTACTCTCCTTTTTATGCATCATGATCACAGATATCGATTTGGATCGCTTCCCCGTGTGTACCTGCTGTCTGAATTTCAATGTCTACCCGAGCTAGTAGCCAGAATACCAATCCATTGGTCCACTTTCCTCCCACCTCTGAGATTTGTAGATGTGTGCGCATGCATGTATTTGTGCACATTTGCAATTCGGATTGTGTTATTTATGCCTCTGGTCCCTTTGACGCATTTCCAAAGCCTCAGTGGTGTATCATCCGTTCAATTCCCAGACATGTTCGAGTTGTTTTTTGTTTTGCAGGATGATTGTTGGGTTTTATTTGGGCAGCTAGCTTGGAACTTACTGGTTTACCACTTTTCCTGACTTGTTTTTTTTTATTTGAATGACCTTGATTGTCTGGTGTCTATATTCAGTAGTTATGGATTTAGGTCTGGAGATTTGACCAGCTGTGACATTCCTCAGGCAGAATGGTGGCTGTGTTGCCTGTTCTGGGTCGTGCTCTGTGTATAAGAGATCAGATCTACTGTTTCGTTTCTGTGATGTTTTGTAACAGCAGTCAGCTAGACACATAAGTGTTGTGACATGTTGACTGTTGTGCATAGCCAGAACTGCTGTTTAGAGCCGACCGAAATGAGTCATGAATATGTTATGCTGGGATCAAACGACACAAATATAGCCTGATTTTGATACGATTTTGTTTTATCTGACAATTTCCAGCCCCGATTGTCGGTACTGGGAGACGGGTCGTGTAGAGTGACATAATCACCGAACTTCGATGTGGCATCTGGGGCACTCCACAAAACCCCAAAGTTATCTCTGGCAAACGTATGTAAATATAGGTGCTAGAAAGAGGGAGGAACCTGTCAGGTGGAACTGAGGAACGAACCTGCGGAGAGAGCTGTTGAGCTGTGGCTCAACAACATGCCTCTCTGTCTGAGACACAACAGTTCAAAACACTTAAAGCTGGTGAGAAATTGTAGAGGCATTTCACGCTCTTGACATTCACTAAGCTTTGTAAATGGTCCGCAGTCATTTTTTTTCTTATTTTTTTCCACACCCAGTGCTTCTGTAGGCACGACCGATAGTTTCTTGATCTTTCTTATGACCTTTGAACTCATGCAAGACTGTGAATTATGTAGTCAGATCCTACACTGACTGTTTATTTCTTAAAAAAAAAAAGAAACAACCTTATAATTGTCCCTGCCAATCACCATTTCATATGGGTGCTGACACACACAATTCAATTTGTTTGTGTAATATAAAATCAGATGACTTCTGGAGTGTCTTGTGCAACACTTTGAAGGCATGAGAACCTGTTCGGACAGACATATTAATAAGCCAACTGATGATCGTATCATCTGTGGGCATGGTCAGACACATGCAGTGTGTGTATTATGTAGAGTGCGGAGCAGCCTATGTTGACCCCCCCCCCCCAAATGTGCCTACAATGGGCAAATCCGATCAAGGATCTGTGGGATGTGCTGGACAAACAAGTCTGATTCATAAAGACCAAACCTCGAAACTGACAGGACTTAAAGGATCAGTTGCTCACGTCTCTGTGCCAGATACCACAGCACACCTTGAGGCTAAATGTTATAGCTGATTGTAGGATACAAACCAAGCGAAAAGAAATCAGCACACTATTTTTGTCTGTATCAAAGCTACAGATGCCGTGGGGAGAAGACGCGACGTGTGACCGAAAGGTCACCAGTTCAGTCCCCAGTACCAACATGACACGTTAACTACTCCCTGGATGTTGTGGATAGGGTTGCTCACGTAGTTTGTTTCACTGCACAGATGGGTTAGGTCACATTCCTCCGCTTCCTCAGTGGTCAGTGAGTGGTTTACTTCTCTCACGTCAGTCTATAATTTGCCTTTTTGACTGTCATCTAAGTAGACATGCAATATATTTTATATTTTATATTTTATTTTATATAAAATATATAATGCGCTAATCAGAGTATTATTGAATGCCCGCTTTTTTTGCCCGTATCTGAAGACTCTGGAGTGTTGGTGCAATGTTTTGAAGTGACTGTGAAGCGGAAACTTTAAAGACAGCCCATTGGAATGTTTTTCTTGGACAGGACATGAGGTAGAGGCGAAGGTGCTGTTGACTCTAAAGTGTTTGTAAATGCAAAATCTGTATTTTCGTTTGAAGTGTAGCGTGGTACGGTATGCCAGCAAACATGGTGGCTTAAAATATGATGGCAACACATTAGTCGTTTTGCAGCTTCATAATTTCTGTACTATACTGTGTTGATGCTAAAGGCTTTGCCCTGTCTAACAGAAACACTTTTCATACACTAGACCACCGGGGCTCTGGTATACTCCATTTTCTGCTTCCTTGTGTGTTTTTCCTCCCAGTGGTTAATGCTCACCTCCATCTCGTTTGATCCCTCAGCACTCGGGCATGTAGTCCCAGCTCAGATAAAAGCAGGACTGATGTAAAATTCAGGCGACAGGGAAATACCTCGACCTGAAAAAGACATGGTCGGCTTGCCTCACACTTACCTTCAAAGGGCTTATTCTTATTATTTCACCAAGATCGACTGTCGTCTGCCTTTTGAGGTAGATCTGGGATGGAGACATGGACTGCTGTTTAGATGAAGTAAAAGAGATTTCTCCACCACCATACCAGTTTGTATACCAAGCCCATCAGAATGAATGCAGGACAAAAACGAGTGTAACTCGTCAGGCAGGAGGCGCACACAGCGCTTTTCTCCAAGTTTGTAGATGTACCATCGGTCTCGTGGAATGCCAGTTAAACAAACCCCATACCATTATGGAGCCACCACCTGACTACATTTTACATAGGCTTGTCTGTACCAGTTTGTCTGGCACTTCAGTTTAGATACAATAAAATTGAAATGCTCGTGTCTGTCACTCCGGATGATACCCGATGCCGCGAAACCATTTTCCTGTAATGCTTTTGTGACGACAGGACCCAGACACGTGTGAACAGATGGTTTGTTGTCTGTTCTTGCCGCAGCTCGACAGAATGACTAACGAGAGCTCGCGTCTGTAACGCACCGACAGAGCTTTGTTCATCGGCTTTAGAAAAAAGATGAAATGGTAGGTAGAGAGAGGCGAGGGAAGGGATACGCCTGTAAAAGTCTCATCCATCGCTGGGATAATAGATGTTGCATGATAAAAATCGTACGCTGCTGGTCATGTTAATCACGAAAAGTAATTGCGGTAATTGGAGACAGCACTCAAAGTAATCACAATGGCTATTAGTTTAAAAACACGCCTGCTGCCAGTTATGAAAAATGAACTTGTTCTGTGGATTGTGATTGTGGGTGGATTGATATGACTACAGTGAGTTCAGTAATGTTTTTTGTTTGTTTTGCACGTAAACCACCATGTCATCTTGTGGCACTCTGTGTTGAGACTCTCCCTTTCCTGTACTGTTTAGTAAACACACACAGAGCTATATTTGTTTCTTTGAGAGTTTTTGACATGCAGCTAGCCCTCTATAGACTGCATTATTTTCACCAGGTGACGCTTATAATGTTTCTCTGTCTCCTTTATGATCCAGATCAGAAGTACGTCCCTGGTTAGGCAGGGAAGAAGGCCTCGGATTGTAGGACAGTGATCATTTTGACCGTGTTTATTGTCTGCCCTGCGCTTATTTATAAAGTCTGTTGGCAGGCAGATTTCTAATTCGGACTCGATGAGGCCAGCCCTGTCACAACTCCCGGCGGTTTGCGATCATTCACGAGCTCTGAAAAGGGTGTCGACGGAGGAGACGGCATACGCAAGGCCTAAACCGGGCTTCAGGGTTTCGCCGCGTGTCTGTGCAGGATGTATTCATGTCAGTGTGTTAGACCTTATTAATTTGTGGCCCTCAGCACTGCAGTTCAGACTGAAAATGGAAGCAGTTTAAAGTAATCACCACTCTCGTTGTGTTGAGGCGTGTGTGGAGTGTGTGGAGTGCTTGATAGAGCAGTTTGAATGCAGATGAGATGAGGGCAGGGATCCGAGTGACTGACTTGTCATTGGAATGTCATTGAGGTTTGACTGTTTGAGGCGTGCACAACGTGACTGCTGTATGCCTCATCTGGTAGCTGCGGGGGTGTGTGCGAGCATGCACGTGTATGCTAAAGAAAAGGAATACAGATTTCTTTTGTTTAGATAAATATTTTTGAATATATTTTTGAACAGTGCACCGCCACACATGTCTAAAGATGCTGAATTATAGTTAAAGGAACACTCATCTGAGGGGTTTTGCCACACACTTAAATCACCATTGTAGTGTAGTGGCACTTCTTTTTAAGGGGACGAATAAAGTGACTCATTAACTTGAATTTGTCCTCTGCATTTAACTCTGTGATACACACTAGGGGTAGTGAACACACTTGCCCAGAGCAGTGACCAAACCCGTCCATGCCCCTGTGGAGCTGTTGGAAGTTATGCCTTCCTTAAGGGCATTTCGGTCACGTCTTGTTGGTTGAAATGCCCTTGAGCAAGGCACCTAACTTCTAACTGCTTCCTAGGCGTTGTAGATTGGGGTTTTGCATAGCGGAGGCATAGCAATATTGTTATTAGAAATTAATGCAGTAGTAACACTAACTCTGTAACAATCCGTTTGAATATTGTTCATGATTTTAAAAATATTTTCACCCAGTCGTAACTAAATGAGTCTCCGTTATCATGACCTCTGCCTTCTAAAGGAAAACAGAACCGATGGCCTTATTTTTCTGATTTGATTATCTCGGTCGAGTGTCACGCTACCAGCTCCATGCGGATGACTGAAGCAGTTCTGTCTGCATGCTCAGGCCAGCTCCCCCCCCCCCCATGTCTCTTCTAAATTCTTGCCGTCTTATGTGTGAGTCAGGTCACTGAGCGTTACAAAAGCAAAGCTTTCACTATCTGTTCCCACTGAAAGCGAGTAAGTACACTGATACTAGCTGTCGTGTATTGATGATCATCATGGGAAAAATACACCATTGGAATCATTTTCATCTTACAATGTAAATACAGCGATCAGGCGTAACGTTAACACCACCTGCCTAAACAGCTGCCAAAACTGCTAATACCTATCGAGGCTTAGACTTCACAAGACCTCTAAAGTTGCTCTGTGGTGTCTGGCATCAAGGCATTAGCAACAGGTCCTTCTATGGGATCAGAACATATGGGTCCCTGGACCATTTTTGGTAGCTTCATACCTGAACCATGTCAAAAACTGCTGTTTTAGAGATGTCTTGCTCCAGGGCATTTTGACATAATTTTGCATAGTTTTGCTCAGACCATACGCCATTTTTTTTTTTTACTTCTTCCATTGTAATGAGAAAACCAATGTCATTTATGTCAATGGCTTGGACGTTGTAATGTTTTTGGCTCATCAGTGTATAACTGCACAAATTCTCAATGAAGTCAATACTAACAGCAAATGGTATTTACTTTTTTATGTATATTTAATCCACCATTTTTGTTTTAGTATCAGCCTGATGCGTAAGGTATCGGTATCCTTTTTTTTTTTTTTTAATTTGTCTTCTCTCTTTCTGACCACAGGGTGGGAATCACTTTGACCAGTATGACGAGGGCCAGTTGGAGCTGGAACAGGCCTCCCTGGACAAGCCCATAGAATCGGTAAGGTCGCGCCCCTCACCTCATACCATTGGATGAGATCCACGACTGATTGTGTGCATGAGTGGATGATTGGTGCAGTCATGAGTTTATAGCCACACCTCCTCTGCTGTCAGCCCCTCCCCCCTTTTCTGTGTTGCTAAATTTTAAAGATTGTAAAATCCCCACCCGATTCCCTTTACTTCTGACGTATACATGTCCCACCAGAGCCCCTGTCTATCCTTCCCCTCAGTGTTATTACCAGTTACATGATGTAAGAGAGGAGAGTTGTTGGATTGTACCAATCACTGTGATCAACCTGCACATTGTTTTTACTGTTTTGATCACAGATATGAGTGCTGTGTGTTTGTGGACGAGAGTGTGAAAGATGATGTTTTGTAAATGTGTGTGTGGTCATGCTCATGACCTGTCTGTGTCATTGTGACGTGTATTGATTTTAAAATGTGGAGTGGATGACGCACTGTCTCTTTATGTAACACATAAAAATACCTGCATTTGGTAAATGCTGGATAAACCCATTAAATCGTATTTATTTATGTCTATGTTTACTGTAGATATAAACCGTCTTTACACCCCCTGTTAAAACGCCAGGTTTTTGCAATGTAATTAACTAAGATAAATCCTATGTAATCATTTCCTCCTTTCATCGAAATTGATCTGGAATGTGAAAGACGTCTTAATCCCCAGCTGTTGGTATTTAGAGCTATTCGTAATTCTTGACTAGGGCCCCAGTTCTAGTTCCTAAAGTGTGATTCTTCCACCACCATGCTTCACTGTGGGAATGGAGCATTTTCGATGGTAGGATGCCTTGATTTTTCCACCAACGTATAACAAAAGTATTTTGATCTCAGCAGTCTATCAGGATAGAAATGTTTCAATGTGGGATAAAGGTGGTCCGTGAGAAGGACGTCAGGGGACGACGCACATCAGCATCTATAAACTGTTCTGGTGTAAAAGAACTGAGACGTTTTGGGACATAATCTTGTTAGATGTTAATTAGGTCTATTAGCGTGATGCTGCCACCACCATGCTTCAACTGTGGGAACGTAGTCTTTGAATGGTAAGATGTCTTGATGTATACGCTGGTGTGAAATCAAAAGTCCTATCTTGATCTCGACAGACTGTAACACAATTTGGCACATGCTTTTGGGGCTATTTTAACCAGCTTATAGCACCCCACCTTTTTTTTTTTTAATTTGTTGCTGTATCCCATGATAGATCTATTGCATGGCAAAAACCTGCCTTTTTAATAGCAACGTATAGACTTCTGATATGCACCGTATTTACGCATTTATTTGATTTCGACTGAAGCAAGTGTCTGCGCACGTGCAAGCGTCCATGCAGGAGCATGTGCGTTCACTGTCTCGCTGAAAAGTAGCAGTAGAGTAGCTCTGTGCAGGCGTCAGAGTACCAGGAATTGGATTAGGCGCTCACATCTGCTCTGTAAAGATCTGCCAAGAGCCTACTTCACAGCTATAGTGTTGTTTACACTGTCCTGACGCATCTCCATCACTCTCACACACATCATAGTGACAGGAATTCTTATATATTGTTTCACGTTAAAAAAAACGAGGCAGTATTTTTGACACTGATTACTTAATGGGTTTCAGAGACACTTTATTCCGGTGGTGTTATCTGCTCACTGTGTTCTCCACTCCATAAAGAGAGCATGAGAGTATGAGTGCGGTCCTGTGTGTGTGTCTGGTATATAAAATGGCTACGTGTGTGTGTGTGTGTGTGTGTGTGTGTGTGTGATTGCACTCCAGTGATCTGTGTATGTGTTTTGTTTTTGTGTTAGTGTCTGTGTAGGACAGTAATTTCAGATATTTACAGTATTGTACACAACTTGGGGTGTTCGACATTTCTCTCCTGCAGCGAATTGGCCCCAATTAGCTAAGCAGCTCTGACCCGGTTTGTATCTGCACGCTCTGCTCTCCTACTCCTGTCTCTTTAGGGGCTCCTTGTAACGCTTATCTCACTCTTTCTTTCTCTCTCTCTCTCTCTGTCTGTCTCTCTGTTCCTTGCACACACCCCTTCTGTCTCTCTCTATCTCTCTTTCTCTCTCTCACACGTTCTGTCTCTTTCTCTCTGTCTCTCCAACACAGTGATTCGGTGTACAGTACCCTCTGTCATTATGTGCTGGCATGGTGCTTGTGCAACTGGGACTGCATTATTCGCTGACTAGGCATGTAGATAATAACGCAGGCAGCTTTTTTTTTTTATTATTTGTTTTCGTCTTTCATTCAGAGTCAAGTATGACTGACTGTCCTCCTTGGCTCTGTGTAGCTCTCTCTGCTCCAGTATATAAATTATACATATACGTTTATATTAAAAACCTTGAAGGCATTGGTATTTTTAAATTTATTTTACATTTATTTTTATTTATTTTTATTTTTATTTACATGTCTTGTTAAACTCTTTGAAATATCAAATCAAACGTGCTATATTATTGTATGTTTTATTATGCATATTAATGTGTAAAATAAAATAAGTATAATTAAATCATACCTTTAAAAATATTTTAAAATATATAAAATTTATTAAAATTTCAAAATATAAACATGTTTTAAATATTATAAACATATATATTTATTTAAGTTATTATTAAATTAATTAATACATTACTATTATTAAATTCTGTTTTTAAAAATATTTTTAATAGATCATTAAGCATGCCTCATTATTGTATATTTTTATTATTTATGTTTCTTATTAATTAAAAATTAGCCTGTATAAGACACAGATTGTTTATTTTAACATAAAACACTGGTAGGTATACCTCTAGAAGTGAAAAGTCCAGTTTATAATTTTAGTTTTAGTTTTGGACGGCAGAGAGAGCTTGAGTATAGAGATGTGGCCTGGCAGCTGCCTGACTGAAGAAATTCGTGCTCCTGCGCTATTGTCTATAGAGGGACGCAGACAGCAGAGTCATCACACACACACACACACAAACATTGTCAGCACACCTGTCTCTGCATCGTTCTAACAGTCACCATGTTATAAAAAGATATCGGGTGTATCTGCTGGTTTACACAGAGTTCTTTAGTGTCCTGCTCTGGAACCTTGACCCCCACAGCAGGAACACGGTCAGCTCTGTTTTTCACCACTGCGACAGCCATCTTCACGCATGTGTGTGTCCCGCTCTTGCGTCTCTGCGCCCCTCTTATGCCACACATTGTGTGTGATCTGTAGGCAGTTAGAGGTCTGTGGTTCTTCAATTGGAATATTTTTATTCAACTCTTTCTCTCTTCTGTCTTTGACGCTTTTATCTCTTCTTTTCTCTCTGTCTAACATTTTTTTTCTTTTGCATGCGTTATCTTGGTAGCAGTCATACTTGTACATACATCTCCAAATATATAACCCTCTCTCCTTTATGTTTGTCACCAATAAACTCACAAACCTGGGAGATGTGCACTGGGCAGCTCACACACATACACAAACTGGTGTAATCTCAGGTATCTGTGCCTATAAACACCTCCTCTTCTCTCTCTGTCTTCACCAACACACACATACACCATACTCAGATTCATTTTTTTAGGGAACCTGAGCCACAATAAGGACGGTACACGGTCCTATTTTCATGCAGACATGGGTCGCAAACGTTCGTCACTGAATGTTTTCAGTCACCCCGTGAGGCTAAGTCTTGGCGACTGGGGTTATATCAGGCTGAAAGGTCATTTCGACACTCGTCTGAGAGACTTTATTGGTATTTGAACGCTGTGCGTCATTCACACCTGCGTCGGCATGGGGTAAATGCGATGCCAGGCTCTGATTATGTAAATTGACCTGAAACTGACACGTTTAGGAACTAATATTAAAACACTGCATCATATGATTCAGCATTTTAATAAAAACGTGGATCATATTTAAATTCCGGCAGTCCTAGTACATATACAGAGTGGCTTGGAGTCCGGAACGCAGTATACACACACACTGAGAGAGAGTTTGAAAGTTGAATCCAGGAATGTTCTGCCGAGGAAAGGTCGTAAGTCATTTTCCATCTGCTCTGGAAACTACCCGCTGGAGCCGGAACTTCTCTCCACATCAGGGTGTGCCAGTTTGGGACATTACCCTTCAGGAAATGGTGCACAGGGGAACTCCAGACACTACGTCAAAGACATATGGAGGGGTTTCACTTGTTGCTGAAAGATGGCGTACATGATTTTTGTCTAACAGCACAGTCTGGAGTTAACTCCACGTACACCGATCAGCCATAACCACAAAACCAGTGACGGGTCAAGTAAATTAATAATTATCTTAATTATCTTATTTTCTTATTTGTTGATGTGTTGGAAACAGGAAAAATGGGCAAGAATCTGAGTGATTAACATTGGCCAAATTGCGATGTCTAGACGACTAGCTCCAAAACAGCAGGTCCTGTGGGGTGTGTCCCAGTGTAGAGTGGTCAGTACCTACCAAAAGTGGTCCAAGGAAGGACAACCGGTGACAGGGTCATGGACGCCTGATGTGCGTAAGGGCTGAAAGCTAGCCTGTCTGGTCCGATTCCAGAGAGGATCCACAGAAGGTTCTGTTGTTCACATCAGTGAGTGCCAGATACCACAGAACACCTTCAGAGGTCTTGCCAGAGCAGAGCAATGTCAGAGCTGTTTTGGCAGGTGGTGTTAGTGTTATGGCTGATCGGTGTATAGGTTTAATAACAATTACAACTGGTAATTTATTAACGAGGAACACGTCGCATATTATATAATTAACACTTAAGTTATGTTTGAGAGACAAATTAGTTCCCTTGATCCCCCTCTGTCTCTCATTCCCTTTGTCTGTCCCTCAATCAAGACAGTTTTAGAGAAACCTTAAGACAAACCTCTGTCCTAAAAAACATTTCCCTGCTGACAAATTTACAAAGCCCTGTGTCTTTTACAAAGCACTGACACTCGACTCCTTCTACAGATATACTATTTTAAAAAGTACTTTTTAAAATCTTTATTTTTAGGTTCATGCGTAGCGTCCCGTGCACGAGCCTCCGTGTATGAGCTGTTGCTGTAGAAACATCAGAACAAGAGCGTTAATATTAACCTGCTGTCCACGATACTGCCGGATGTAGCGTCTGAGCTGTCTGTTGTATAAAAATAGTACACACCTCGCGACCAATCGGGTTTAAGAATTTAACTACGAAACCAAGCCGATGTCAAATATTACTCAGCAAATAGATTCCTGACATCGACATAAACGCAAAGCCAGCAACACACCCGCTGCCATGTACATCTCTTTTTCTATCTCTCTCTCTCTCTGTTTGTTTCAGTCTTTTACACCCTTCCTCCATTCTGCCCCCACTTCCTCTCACTGGGTTATTAGCAGCACATTGCACACCTCCCTCTCTCTCTCCACCAAACACTCTATCCTTGTGGGAGTGTACCTGTTTGGACAATATAATAACCCTTTTTCTTTTTATCTTTACAATTACAGACTGACAGTGGGTTTGTGTATGTCTGGACACTGTCACTGTCGTAATGTAGTGGGGGGGGGGACCATATGCACTACCTTATAAAAAAAAACTTAAGTCAGTGTGAATAGTAGAGAGATGTAGAGTCTGGCCGTTTTCTTCCGTTTTGTGTGACGTTTGACTGTTCTTTTGACAGGCCAGGGTTTAAAAGCCAGGTTCGTATGGACATGTTTTCACTCCACTTGCACTGCTGTTGGACTCTTTTTGGCGTTGTTGCTTCTCATCTGTCTGTTTTATTTTAGCACATTCGTCTGTTCACCCGCCCAAAACCCGCCTCGCTTGTCCCGGTCACGTCGCGAAACATCTGCTTGTCGGTGACCCGGCTCTCTCGCAGAGCCCGGTATGGCTAACACAGATTGGCTACTCGGAAATTTATATCAGCCTTTCGATTGGCTTGAATGTAGCATGGATTGGTAGGTAATATGAGGTCATCTCTGCTCTCTCCCCCTATTCAGATGCTGTTCCTGTCCTACAAACTGCTGTGTGTGTGTGTGTGTGAGAGTGTGTGTGTGTGCGTGCTGCAGTACCACTGCATTGCAGGCCATTTGGGCAGGGCTTGCGGCAAGCACATGTGCACAGTTGATAAATGATAAAAGCTTGCCAGCATGTTTATCTTTCCCTTGTACGTTAAAGCACAGGAAGATTTGGTCTTCGTGCCTGTACATTAACTCATTAGTGATTATGTCCATCATAGTTTATTTCTGATTAGAGCCCTGTTCCTGTTCTTGAAAGCCTCCAGCAGAGACTGCTAGGCGTAAATCCATAATAGGAAGCCAGCCAGGCTCCTCTCACGTTCCTTTTCCCGAGCCTGTAATTCGATCAGTCGATGATGCAGACATATTTGGAGGAAGTGCCTAGGTATCCTGAACCATAGGGCACGCAGGACCGGATTTAAACCTAGCAAATACTATTTCTGAAATCATCCGGGCAAGAAGGCATTTTGAAGTTGGAGCAGAGTTGACCTCGGACAAACTTCAATATTTCAGATGTTCTTAATGTGAAAAGGTGCTGACGCAGAGGCGTGTTTTGAGGCCGGTGACCACATCCAACCAATCATCATGCACTAACTTTCGTTCACGGCTTCCCCTACCACCACCTTTGTCTCTGATACCCACCCTGTCATGGTTCGGCCTGCTTCGGTCTAACCCCGCCCCCTTCCTCCTCGCCTGCGCCCTCAGTTTTAGAGAAGCAGCTCGTTGCTTTCTTGTGCCTGCCCTCATCATCTTAACCGTCATCCACGGTTCCCTTTTCCTCCCTGTATACGCTCAGTATACGCTCCGTACTAACACCGTCGTCTCCTTTTTGTTAAAGTGGTTTTAACAAAAAGCTGCATGCTGGTTTATGGTTTTGGTATTTTTTTTATTTATTTTGACGTTTCTCATGATTTTTTTTGGTTTGTTTGTTTCTTTGTAGATTTGTTACCCACAGTTTTATTTATTTTCCTTTCTTTTTTCATTCAGTGTGCTCGGAATGATCAGCACAACTTTATTTTTTTGCCTGGATGTAGTCTGAAGTGATAAAACACTGTTGCATTTTAATTTTATTCCCAATATCAAGTGTTAGAAGAACAGTATCTTATCCCGACACTCTCTCTCTCTCTTTTTTTTTTTCTTCTCCCATGCACACACATGTGCACATACATTGGGCCTCCTAATGGTAACCCGAGGCCTCTGTCTTTCTCTCTCTCTTTCTCTCTCTCTGTCTCTCTCCATTTCTTTCCTGTTCTCGCTTCCTGTCTCTCTCAACTCTGTCCGTCTCCCTCTCTTGTTGGCTGCATACTGTATGTTTCGTGGTGGTTCTGTTGTCATGGTGAACTCACAGAAAGCTTGTTGAAGTTTTTTATGTTGATGCAAGGTGTTGTATTGCTTTTTTTTTTTTTTTTCCCTACTTCTTCTTTTCAATCGTTTGCTCTTAGTCGTTTGTGTATTAATCTTTCTCTCCAGAGCGGCTTATATATGTATGTACATGCTTACAATGTAACTGCACATATATAACCGTGCGTTTCCCTTTCCTTTACTCTGAGACTGAAGGTGAATCAGTAAGACTCAGAGGTCTGTGTGTGCTGGCTGTTTTAAGTCCACCGTTTTGGTGAATGAAGAATGCCTCATTTACTGTGTAGATCAGGTTTTAGGCCTTAGAGCGAGCCTTTAAAAAATTTAGCCCCTTCTGGTAATGGTAAACCCTCATGCGTTAAGGGTAACAAGCAGAGAACCTCGTGAATTGTCTTTTACTCATTCTCTCGTTTCCTGTCTCCCTTTTTTTTTTCTTTTCTCTGACAAGGAGTTCTGACTTAGTTCATTATGATAAAGATCACGATGATGATGATAATGAGGAGAGTCAATTTTTTTTTTAATTTTTAATTTTTTTTTTTTTTTTTTTTTTTTTTTGTAAAGTAGTCTTGCTGCCATGTGTGCTCATCTCAAGTGTGTGTGTGAACGTGAGGGTGTGAAAAGCGCTTCTTATTATTGGAATATTTTTGGTTTTTCTTCCCTTTTTTCCTCCCGCTAGGATAACATTGGCCATCGGCTACTTCAGAAACATGGCTGGAAGCTGGGACAAGGCCTTGGCAAAACCATGCAGGGTAAGGAACTGCACACACACACACACACACACACACTGAATACACTTATAAGTGGTTTTATGATTTTTTTTGTATGTATATGTTTATATATATATATATATATATATATATATATATTACTTTCATTATCTTCACACCCTTTTCCGACCTCATTTTACATTCACACAAGTAAGCATTTGTGTAGTCGGGTATTTTCTGTACGTAAAGGCCAAAGGACTCTAAGCATTGGATTTGCCAGTTCTTTGTTTTGTAATGGCTATAGAAAGAGACTGATGGCAGGATAAAGAGGAGGAAGTTGGCAAAGATGGAGAAAGGAAGCAGAGCATTGCGGTTGGGTGAAGAGGGAAAAAAAGTCTGTCATGATTAAGCCAAAGCAGAAAATCGTGGTGGGATTATACCAGCCTGCGATGTACGAACAGACCCTAGAGCACAAGAAATGTCTTTGCTCTTATCTTGTTAGATAATGAGAGCGATCTTATCATACACAAATAGTACACATGACTCGGGTATTTCAGATCCGCCCTGTGTTCTGATTCAGAATAGTCCTGTTTTTCCCTTCTTTCTTGTTCCTTGTGATTTATTTTTTCTTCCCCTCCTTCTCCACCTTTCCGTGTACTACTCCCTAGATTAAATGCAAATCATCCGTAGTTAGCACTGAGCTGTTTGCTGGTTGCCGGGCCCGCGCGTGTATGCTAATAGTAGGATGCATTTTACATGCACACACAAAACCGTCCTTGTCTCTTAGAACAAGAAGCTGCTTTGAGATGGGAGGGCGTGATGCGAGTAAGCTGGCTTCTTACTTCCTCAGTGAAGACATAGTTTTCAGACTCACACGGAGATATTGTTTCAGTGTTTTAGCTGGTTATAGCTGAGAGTATGAAGCGTTATACCTGTTGTTATCAGTTGCCTTATAAGTGCTTCAGCTGGTATTTCATCAATGCAGGAAGGTTAGGAAGAGCAAGGTCGATTTTACCTGACCCGAGTTTATGAGTGCCCCTGGCCAGATGTTTATAAAACAACTGCTTTGAACAGACACTGTGTGACACGCTCCTCCAGACCATACATGGAGGACCCTGCGCCGAGTTAAAAGACCTCAGCGAACATGACTTTATATAGTCGAGGTTTCACATTCTGCCGCGCTGCAGTCAGCACCTGTTTCAGATCAAGGATCGTTTTCTGAAAGCGACTATTATGTGGAACATGTTCAGCCAGGCCACTCGTCCTTCATTTGCCCATACAAATGATTCATAATGCTTATTCATGACCTAATAAACCTTAACAAAAACCACAATATATCTGTTTATATTATATACCGGAGCAATGTTTCAAACTGTCATGAGTGGAGAAAGCCCAGTGGATTGTGTGTGGTGGTGGGTTTTTTTTTTTTTTTTTCCTTTCTTTCCCTCCCCATTCCTCATTTGCTTAGATTTATGTCCCTGTTCCAATTCGAGCTAACTTTTGCATACGGAAAGCCCAGATCACAAAATGGCGCTGTGTCTTTCGTGTCCTCGCTTGCCAGCATAATGATGTCATAGCTGGCAGACAGAAAGTCTATTCAGCAATTGATTATCGTTTTTAGGGGCTTCAAACAACTGCAGACTCGCACAGAGTTCTGGCTCGGCAGAACAGGTTTTTTTTTTCATACCGTTTGCTAATTGAAAACATATGAGTACTAAAGAGTTGTCCAAATGTAAACATATAAGAGATTATAAGCCCATGCCTTAGTATCCGTGTCCTCAGCAGATTATAAAATAATTATCAGGTTAACAATCTTGTCGGGTCACACTGGTTCGTTTGCCTGGAAACCTTATTAATTCAGCTAAAGCATGGAAGCTAACATAATGTATGGTGAGCTGGGTGATTAACACTAAGGCCAACGTGATGCTTGTAGCAATGCATTGCCAGCTACTAATGCAATACATGTGATTCACACCTATTATATGACTCACCCTTACATGATTTGATTCAACACAACGCAATTCACCGTTATATGATGCTACGCAATTCAGTATGGTACAGGACATGCCTAACCTGGTAGAGAGACTTGATAATAATGCCACTGACAGCAAAGGGCATGCATGACAGAGGAAAAATATTATATATAAAGAGAATACAAACTGTAGATCCCATTTTACCATTACTATCATGTAGTCAGTGTTATTTCGGTCTGGATATCATCTTGATTAAGCCCCCCCCCCCCATATACCTCTCAATATATACCTTTCCACATACCTCCAATGTTCTTGATTCTGAAAAGATTGTCTATTATCCCATGCCCAGTAATTAAATCCATGTAGTGCTAATAATTAACCTGTGTGTGTTGTGCAGCAGGCACTGAAAATCTAGTCCAGAACAGAAGACTGAATAAACTGGTAATAAATACTTTGCCAAATAAAATGCTTATTTGAATGTAAGCACAAGGAGGCGACCGTCTAGCTCGATTTCTTGAATGGCTGTAGACGGTGTTTGTGCTCATCTGCTTTTTCAAGACTTCTGAATGGATTAATCTTGTAATCTGTGTTTAGTATGACAAATGTGTGGGTGCTTGTGTTACACAAGAGCACAAAACACCCTCTGTTAGTCAGCTGTTATTTCTCAGCTGTTGTAACTCTGTTTTGGCTTTGAGTGTTCAAGCAGTTCAGCCATTCATAAATTTAAAGCACCGACCCTCTTTGTTTATGAACCTGATGAATTAAATTTAATATTTCATTTGGTTAATTTTTACAAGCCTCTGTTTGTCACTGCTGAATTTTTTATTTTGTTCTCTGAGGAATGAAGTGGTGGTTGTAGCCTGGTTGCTGAAGCTGATCCTGTTCTAGATGAGGAAAAGACAGTGAAAAGGTTTGCTAGGTTACATGGTTGTAGCTGTGGTCAGATGAGACCGAGTGAAGTTGATTAGCTGCATGTCCTTATGGACAGGGGGAAAGGCAAAGTGGAAAATGTGGTTCATGGCTAGTGCTGGAAATACATTACTTCATCCTTCTCAAGCTTGCATGTTTGGACTCTTAGTAATGTTACTGGTCATTTATGCATTACGACTTGAGGAAAAAACAACCCTCTTGACACATGGCCCTGAATGCAGCAAGGCAGTGATTCATCTCTTGATATTAGTAACTAGTAGATCTCAGGATGCTTTATCATGGTCTTCTGTATTAGCAAAACCAAACCTCAACAGTATTACATTAGTTGTTAATTATGTTTAACTAAGGAACAGAAATCTAATTACGCAATAATACACAAGAGGGAGTGCTATCAGTACACCAGTGGCAATATATCACGATTAAGTGTATTATTGCTATTATACCACAGTTCCGTCAGTGTTTATTGATAGATTTTAGGATAAAGTGGGCGGAAAATACGATCGGTTTGTTTATGAACATTCCGCGAGGTAAAATAGTTCTATCAAAAGACCCGCTGCTAAATCATCTAGTATTATATACATGGGCGTCGCCGCTATTCAATCTGAAGTGGGCGTGTCCCCTTCACATTTCATAATTCTTTGTTTGGACCCCTGCCAACTTTACTATAACATATTAGTTCACCCAGCGCTGTTTCTGTTGCTTCGTGAAAAAAATCCATTCCACTTGATCGATAAGCGACACAACACTGAAAGTCCACTCTGGGTTTTCCGGGTTGCCTACAACAACTCACTGCATGTCAGTGTAGTGAATTTTCTGTACACAGACAGTAAAGGTGCAGGCTGCTCTACACTGGAGGAGGAAGTATCAGGAGTAAGCTTTGTCTTATTTAACTTTATGGCTGCGGTGTTTGGCTTGTAAACACTGGCGTCGTTGATAGGGTTACATGTGTGTATGTCGCAGAGTGATATTTGGAGCACTCATGGAATGTCTCTCAGCCAATCAGAGGTTGCAGGGTTGGTACTAACTGTGGTATAATCTAAATTATACCACAGTGGTCCATTCTGGTTGGTATTGGTGGTGTTTGTAATAATAACAATTAGATTTGTGTGGTCTATTTAAAATTTATGAAAGGAGTCTCCAACTTCACATGAGAAAAATAAGAGGTAGGTCGTTGATTCGATGCCCAAAATATGACTAAAGTGCCCTTGATCTGTCCTCCCCTAACTGCTTCCTGGGCGTCATGGATAGGGGGGCTGCTTCAGAAAAATGTGTTCCTTGCCCTAGAGTGTGTTTGACTGTAAAAATGAGTTATATGTGGAGGTCTTATTCTTTGTGTCCCCCCAGTCTCTTCACTTTCAGTTGTGAAGGAGCGACTGGAAAGGATGCAACCTCTGCTGTGGGTTTTTTTTGTTTTTTTTTAATTATTTATTTATTTTAAATGCAATTAAAGATTTGTTATGCCGTTACATGGCAACATGTAGGGATGGGGAAGGGAGTTGACTTCAGCTGGAGAACATAACCTCACGATACACTCTCTCTCTCTCTCTCTACTGCTCTCCTGTCACTGTATTGAATTGTCTCCCGATGCTTTGAGTTTCCATTGTATTGACTTGTTTTTTTACTCTTCTTTCTTTTTTTGCTTTTTTTTTTGTAGGTAAGGTTTGTAGGAACCTCCCCTGCCCTTTTGTGTGCCTGTGTATATATATTTGTGTGTGTGTGTGTGTGTGTGTGTGTGTGTGTGTGTGTGTGTGTGTGTGTGTGGATGTTTTGCAAAAACAATTTAAGATGTCCCTTACGGTGTAGCTTAACAGCCTCTCTTAGTTCCCTCCTGTAAGCTTACAATCACTAAACTTTCTCTGCCCTGAATGCCAGCGCTACAATTCCAAAACTCACACCAGATTATGAAAAAAAAAAAAAAATCAGTAATCGTGTAGCACACGGTAGGACCAGCGACAGTCTTGTTGATTTTGCCCACCCTCGATAGAATAGTCTTGTCATTTGTCTGGCTGCGACGAGGGTGTTTCTTGATTGGCTGTACACGAGATTTGGGTCCTCTGATTGGCTTCGAACTCATCTCTGCCTTTACCTCTTCCCGTGATGTTTTTTTTTTTTGAATAGCTTGCAGAATGAGCCTGAATCTCCGCCCATTTCCCCCTCCCTCTTCCTCCGCCTCTCAGCCGCTCTATCGGTTTGCTTGTGTCCACTCTTGTGAAGTGACCGTACACGTGGTAAAGTGGGTGTGGTATTTCCACGTGGATTGTGTGCGTGCGTGTGTGCGCGTGTGTGTGTCTCACTGGTGAGGGGGTCGGGGTTCAGGCGATTGGCCTGCCAGGGTAAACCATCCTATGTACATATACATATATGATAAATATATAATATCTGCATGTATGTGTATAGAAATAGCCACGCTGCCAACTCTTCTCCCCTCTCCTGTAAAGCATGCTGGTCTCAGACTGACCAATCCTGAGTTTTAAGCAGTATGAATAAGTTGAGTGGAATGACCGAATAATATCATTAGGG
Organism: Duopalatinus emarginatus; assembly: GCA_028565595.1. Classification (NCBI taxonomy): domain Eukaryota; kingdom Metazoa; phylum Chordata; class Actinopteri; order Siluriformes; family Pimelodidae; genus Duopalatinus; species Duopalatinus emarginatus. Next base: position 23,853,727 of record JAOVVF010000025.1, read on the forward strand.
TGATGCCATTTGTGCTGCTATAAACTCGGGTATGTTTCGCACACATCTGCTGTACTGTAATGCAAAACACATAGTCAGGAGTCAGTGTCCCACTCACACGGATTAATAAACCACGACCTGCATGATGGATGGGGGAAAGGAGGAAGTAGGGTGGTAAGGTCCTTATGTTTGGTGATTGGATCTAAAGAGAGAATGGAAGGTGAAATAATGAGGCTGAATTTGTTAAGGATTAGTAGTTTTGAAGTTATTAATAGGGATGCATTGATAATGCTTGTGTGCTATACTATATGATGCATTTTGAGATGTTATTGCAACGAGGAACACTCAATGATATAACAGCCATCTGGATACATTTCGTGATTAATGATGGAAAGCAAAGCAGACTGCAAACTGTGAAAATATCAAAAGAAAAGTCAGCATTTTCAACATTTATCAGTAACCCGATAAAATGTCTTAAATATAAATCTCAGTATACAGCAACCGACCAAAGATGCGTACACCCAACACTAGGTGATTGGAAAATTTAACATGAATATGTGCTTTTTTTTTTTTTTTTTTTTTTGCTATAAAGAAGTAAATTAAAATGTACATAAAGCTCCAAAGTTGGCTAAAAGGCCTAATTTCTATTACCCCTGTCTCACTCTGTATAATGTATTTAGTAATGTTTTTCAATTATGCTGTCATAATATAGTGCTTAAACCACTAGTAAAAACAAAATGTGTTTTTCTGCAGACAAGTGAAACCCTTTCTTATTATCTGCAAGACTACTCGATATGACGTAATGGATGCAGCTAGCTAACGCACTGCCACTATTTAAACTAAACTAAATAATTAATAATCATACATCACTCATTTTGGTTTCAGTAGCAGTGCTAAACCATGTGGACAAATGGTATCAATGCATCCCTATTATACAGCATTTTGGATCTTAGTTAGTGGTGCATATAGAACAAACCTGGGCTAATGTTTCTGGGACTCAGCTGCCGTATAATGTTTAAAGTAGAGAACGATGCCAGGTAGACAGGGGATGGTGATGGTACTTCCCCTGTAATCACCCAGAGCCTCAGTGGTGATAGGGTTGCGTCAAAGCCTCTGCTCCTGAACCCCTTAAACCCCCAAGCCCTAACAGTTCACCCCTTGACCCCTGACCCTTCTCTGTGTTCCTCAATCTTCCTGCTTAACCAATTGGTGTTTCTTTTTTGCAGCATTATGATCCTGGCCATGTTGTGCTGATGGTAAACTTAGTGGTAAATGTTATTTTTCCCCCTGATTGAAATTGGTTACTTTTTGTTTTTTTTTTCTTTTGATTTTTTTCCCTTGATTTTTGTTTTGCCTAATTTAATTTTAACCCTTTCATGTATACTTTTCATTTATATTTTCATCATCAAAGCACAAGTATTTAATAAGCTTCAACTATTTCTACCTCTCTGTTAGTTGTCATTCTGCTGCCTGTGTATCAGTGAAATTTACATCACTCTCCCTGAGCATTTCTCATCTTGTTTGTTTTCAGTTTTTTTTGTAATAAAACTTTCCCTTTTTTAAGTTTGATTTGCATCCTTCACTGGAATGCGTCATGGCAGATGGTGCTACTGTTCTATCAGAAAATCCAGACATTAAGTGAGCACTTTAAGATCATTTAACTTTGGCTTGATTTGGGACGCCATCCTCCTTCTATAGCAAAGCAACCAGTATAATCTGAACAAAATGTGAAAGGACAATGTGCATTTTTGTCAGTAGAATTTATATAAAGAGGTTTAAGATTCTAAACAAAATGTACTATTAATTGCAGCTCAAGTTAAGGAATAAATAAGTAAATAAATTCTTATAAACTTTCGATACTCTAATTAAAGTGAAAAACATAATGAGGCTTGTAACAAAAAATAGAGCTCCAAACTTGGCTAAAATGCCCAACTTCCATGGCCTCTTTATTAAAAAATTAATAAATAGTCATTTTCAGTGCTTACCATAATGTAGTGTTTAGTGAAAATATGTATATGTTATGTATGTCTCTCTTCTTAACCATAAAAACTACTAGATCTGACTTTCATAAAGCTAGCTAATGCACTTCATTTAATATCAACTAGCTAATGTTATAAACAATGAGCCTAGTACATTTTGTGCCCTGAATAAATGGCACACTGAATAAACTGAACTGAATAAAAAAAGTTCCATGATTCCCCTGATAGTATAATACCAAGTAGATCATTCATTTCAGTATCAGTACTGAAACATGAACTTGTCTGAACAGTCTGGTACATAGTATAAAAATGATATTAATGCATCCTAATTATTTAAAGTCTTGGTTGTTGGTTAGCTGTGCATATTAAAGAAACCAGGGTTGACGTAAACCAGGGTTGCCCCAAATTGTTCATATAATCAGTAAATACTTGTCCTGGTTGATCTGAGGATTGGAGTCCTGACATGCCCTAATTGTTTCAAATTCTCACATTATTATAAAAATAGTACCACTGGGTTGAAGCACCAGATTCTCTCACAGCCAGAACTAAGCAGCCTTATGGCTCAAAAATCAATACATGTTATTTTATAAAATGGCTGGGAATTAATTAGGCAGCGCATTAGCACCCCCCCTCCCCTTTCTGTTTTTGGATAAAGTGAGAGCTATTATTGTGTTATAATAGACAAAGAGTAGCCAGAAGTCGTCTTCACTTCTGCCTAGAGTACATCATGTTTATCTATTAACAATAATAGAAATGATAATAGGTTTCTGGTAATTAAAACTGCAATGGAATTAGACCTCAAAAGCTGTGAAATCCAACAATCTTGAACCCTACGCCTATTATTTTTTTTTAATAGGATCGCTTCATCCCAGGGGTGTAAACTGACCTAGGATATAAAATTTAAAAATCAATTAACCTTAATGAAACAAAAGAGGAAGAGTTTAAAAAAAAAAAAAAAAAAACTGAAACCAAACCCACATAACTGATTGGAGTCTCTAATTGAATGTGACGTGGTGCCAGCCTTCGCAGCAGCAGTTTAGTATGACTTCTGTTCTTTTGCCTTTCTGTCTTATTTGAAACCGCCCCCCACCCTCCCTGGTTGTGTGTCTGTCTATCTATCTGTCCGTACCCCCCCTTCCCCACCCCTTAACCCATTCCCACTCTCTCAGGTAAGTACACCTCCCAAAAACCTGCACTGTCACCATGGCAGCGTCTGGCCTGTGACATCACTCTGCTGCTGTAGCTCAGTGCTTGTATCATTCTTTCATTTCTCTCCGTCTTTCCCCCTCTCTTTCTCTCTGTCTATCCTGCTTTGTTTGGCTGGTTATGAGTGGATTAAGCAATTATGTGTCAGTTTCCGAGTAGTTTTGATTGTCTTAATTTTTTTTTTCTTTGATTCATCCTGGTTTTTGTTCCTTTTTTTCTGAAGTTAATTATTATTTGACCTAGCTCTTTTCACAGCTTGTGTTCCAATACACAGACAAGTAAAGTTAGAAATGAGCAGAAATGCTAATTAAGACCTTTTGGCATCACTGAAGACATTTACAAATATCTTTAGGGAACTGTTTATAAAATTGCCCAAAGCTAAGTTTTGAAGACGATGCAATCCCAGACTTTTGCATTTTGTGTATTTCCCTGTTGTAAGATCGGATGACACTTTTCTACAAGTTTATCACTTGAAATACACCACCCCACCCCCTCCCCCTTCCTTTAAAATGCGTGGTTTAAACATTAGCACACGTCTCACATTAGTAATATCTGAGCTAGCATTGTCTTAACATCCTGCCCGGTTTGTTAGAAAAGCCACCAAATAAATTGAGGTAGAAAGGCTCTACAAGGCTCCTCTATTTGACATGTAGATGCTTGAAATGCTCAAATGTCACTCCTCCAATGGTGGAACTATAACATCAATCCTCTTTGGGGTTTGGTGGTCTGTAATTCACTATTGCAGGGATGCCATGGTGGCTTTCAGACCGATCTCCTAAGACTTAGAAACATGACATGGCATGTATTATTGCAGGCTGCAGTGAAAAGATCAACATGATGGATCACCCTCAAAGCTAAGGACACTGTAGGGACGCTGCGACAAATTTAATCCAGTCAATATCAGCCACCTCCTTCCCTCTAGTCCCCCCCCTTTTCCCTCGCATAGCTTTAGCAGTGGTGTGCTTTAAAAGTTCTTTCATTTGCTGGGGCTATTTGGGGGGGGAAATATTCATGCTCTATTAAGTGTCGAAATGGTGCATGCGATAGTATCCAATCCCGTACTATCGGATCCATATTGCGGCACCGGTTAACAAAGAATGCCGCACATAAAGCTGTGAGAATGGCTAGCATTTGGTTCACTGTAGCTTTCTGATCTCTTGCACTTGAAGGCAGTCTTTCTAACCCAGCACCCTGTGCTCTAAGCAGGCTGTCCCACTCTCGCTTTGTTTAAGGCCCTGTTCAGGATCTAACATCTGTTCTTTTTGTCTCTTTCTCTCTATGTATTTCTCCTTCCACACCTCACAGGACGCACTGACCCTGTACCCATCATCGTCAAATATGATGTCATGGGGATGGGACGCATGGAAATGGAGGTGAGAGAATTTTGCGCACCGGTGTGACTGTGTGAACCACTTTCCTGATACTGCCCCACTCTCCTATGTTTTGTGTATCTCCCTGACCTCTGTGTGTCTTGGCGACAGCTGGACTATGCCGAGGATGCAACAGAGAAGCGACGAGTATTGGAGGTGGAGAAAGAGGACACAGAAGAGTTGCGGCAAAAATACAAGGTGACACTTCAGTGGAGCGGCAACTTCGCTTGTAGCATTTACACCCTCTAGGGGGAAAAACACTTTACTGTTTCTTTCTCACACTCACACCCCCTCTCTCCCAGCCCTGAAATGTTTCCACCCATGTTTTCCTTTTCCCTATCTCTACACAGATCAGGGACGTGTTTACACAAAATAAATGTCATAAACGTGCTTACATTCTGTTCATGCGCGTACATCGTGTTTTTCCAGGATTACGCAGAAAAAGAGAAAGCCATCGCCAAAGCACTGGAAGACTTGAGAGCTAACTTTTACTGTGAGTTATGTGATAAACAGTATCAGAAACACCAGGAGTTTGACAACCACATCAACTCTTATGACCATGCGCATAAACAGGTAAGTCATTACACTTCACTATGCATAATAATTTGTACAGACAGTGAGTGAGTAGATTCCTGTAACCTTTTTTTCTGTGGGCTGTTTTTTTTGCCACAGAGGCTTAAAGAGCTAAAACAAAGGGAGTTTGCCCGGAATGTGTCTTCACGTTCCCGCAAGGATGGAAGAAAGCAGGAAAAGATGCTACGGCGTATACACGAGCTGGCGGAGCAGAGGAAGCAGCAAGACTGGTTAGTAGAATGGCTGCTGCTGCCCTCTTGTGGCTTTACGTTGACACTACAACATCTTGGCGTTCAGTTTAGCATGACTTTATTTTGTCTAACTAGTATAAAGTACCACATGCTTAATATTCCAGTCATTATCAGTAATTATTAGTTTATTAATCATCAATATGACTAATCTTAAAATGTTTTTCCCTCTTTTCCATCATTTTCTGCAGTGTTGCTGGTAGCGGACCAATGTTTAAGCAAACCACAGTGGCAGTCGATGAAGAAGAAGAAGGCTTCTCAAGCATCGATGGTGTTCCTATGACCCCAGATGGTGTGACTGAGGAATCCTCAGGAGAGGATAAGGGAAATCCTGGTGGTTTTGGTCAAAGCTCCCCAAAACCGGGACCAACTATCAGTTTCTCTCTTCGCAAGAACACTTCCTCCCCTGTACCAAGTGGCGGATCCCACGCTCCCAAAGTCAGCGTGTCCTTCTCCTTTGCTAAGAAAGCCCCTGTTAAACTAGAGACAGCTGCTGCTGTGTTTGCAGACCATGGCGAGGAAGCACTGGAAGGAGAAGAGAGCCAGGAAGAAGCAGTTGAGAAGATGGTGGGGGAAGAAGGAGGTACAGCATCCAGCACCGACAGCCCACAAAGTGCATCGGGTGGCATGGCTGGAGGGGATGAGCAGCCACAGACCGATGATGGGGGAACCCTGGCCTCCACCCTTAACAAGCTGAAGATGATGATGAAGAAGGAAGAAGGTTATTCTGGACAGGAACCTCAGTATTATCACTATATGCCTCCTGCACACTGTCGGGTTAAGCCTCATTTCCAGTTTCTACTCTTCATGAAGGCCTCCGACCAGTGTGGTAGTCGGGAGGAGGATGAGGATGAGGATGGGGAGGACGAGCAGAAAGCAGTACAAGCAGAAGGAGACGTGGGACAGAACGAGTCTAAAGACAATGAATGCAAATCGGAGAAAGACGCTGCTACAGAGTCTGTAAAGGAGCCTAGTACAAATAATACATCCTCACCCAAAGTAAAAACAGAAGTGTCTGATAACACACCAGGAGTAGTGAGCAATGCAGACTCCTGTAGCACTGTTTCCCAGGCAACTGAAGCTAAGCAAGGGTCATCTGAACCTCAAGACACTGGCCCTCGCATGTCAACAGGACCCTTTTTTCCTGTTTTGAGTAAGGATGAGAGCACTACCTTACAATGGCCTTCTGAACTCCTGGAATTCACCAAGGCCCAGCCTCCACTATCATACAGCTGTAATCCTCTTTATTTTGATTTTAAGCTGTCCCGGAATAAAGGGAACCGAGGGGGTAAGGCAAACAAAGCTGGTAAACCAGCTAATGCTGATGGTGGAGAGGGATCCAAGCCAGAAGATACCACTAGCACTGCAGCCACAAGTAGAGAAACTAGCGCAGGACCACTACCACCAGGTGGCAACACTGACAACAAAGATGAATCCTCCTTGAAGGAAAAGAGTGCAGAGGATGGGAACAAAGACAAGAAGCTAGAAAACTCAGAAGGAGGAGTTGGAGGATCGAAGAAAAAGAAGAAAAAGAAGAAACACAAGAAGTCAAGCAAGAGAGCCAAACGAAAACAAAAGGAAAAAGCAGAAGGGGACATGGAGACTGAGACACCAGGGGAGAAGGCCAAAAAGAAAAAGAAACACAAACGAAAGAAAAACAAAAATAAAGTACGTGCTGAGGAAGATGAGAAAGCAGGAGAAAGTAAAGAACAGAAAGACACAGATGACAAAGGTGGAACCAATTCCTCTGCACAGCCTACAGGAGGGACTTTGACTGCAGATGGAGGAAAAAGAAAGCGCCTCCATAAAGAAGTGTCACAAAGGGCAGTCCCTCAAGAGGGCAGCACAGGAAAGGCCAACTCATCAGAAGAGCACAGTGGTACAAAACGTTCCAAACCTGACCCCAGTACATCAGTGGCATCCTGCTCTGCTTCTGCCCAGAAGAGCCCGGTGGGCGGTCGACCACCGTCGAGTGAAAGTGACGAAGATGGAGGATCAGCATCTCAAAGCTCACGCCGCCCTCACCGTCACGGTACCCCTCCACGTGAACGGCGTCACCATAGTGAGGACTCTGGACACTCAGGTCGCTCGCGTAGTCGCTCTTCCCGCAGAGATGATCGGAATCATCGGCGTAATAGAGGGCAAGCGTCTCGTAGTCGGTCATATTCAAGTAGCTCTGGACGTTCCTCAGCAGGAAGCAGTGCCTACAGTCGCCGTAGCCACAGCTACTCCGACAGCTATAGTGACTACAGCGATGCAGAACGTCGCCGCAGGACGAAAAGACGGTCGTCAGACTCCGAATACGAGAGGAGAGGTGGTGGGCGGTCACACAGACGGCATTACTCCTCCTCCTCTTCTGAGGATGACTCTCGGTCACGTTCGCGCTCGCACAGCCGCAGAAAGCACCACAGGCGTAGGCGTCATCGCAGCAGCAGCCGCAGTTACAGTCGTAGCAGCAGGAGCAGCAGTGCTCGCTCGTACCGACGCAGCAGCTACAGCCGCAGTCGCAGCTCTGCCAGTCGCTCGTCTAGCTCCGCCAAAGGCTCTACACACCGGCATAGTCATAGCCGACGAGCGGACAGCTCTACACGCCGGCGTGACTTTAATCGCTCTCGTATATACCGATCACAGTCGCCGAGGTCTTCCTCATCCCGTGCACAACCACGCACAGGCAACTCAACACAAGCAACTAAAGGAAGTGGGGGAGGTATTGGTTCCTCAGAGCATCGGAACACACTGACAGCAAGACAGCTTCTCGAAAAAGTCCAGTCTCGGAAGGGTGGTGAAGATTCTGGAACAGGAAGCAAACCAGGCACCAAATTTAAGGACCCTCCACAGGGCTACTTTGGGCCCAAGCTTCCCCCTATACTTGGAAACAAGAACATGCTACCCCTTTTCGGTAAGCTCCAAGCAGGGAAGAAACCTTCATTACTTTCTGTAATGCGAACAGATGATGGGGAAAAGTCAGGGCTCGGAAAGGGTTCTGATACAAGCAATGAAGTGATTCTTGTGGAGCCCATTCGTGAGTTTCCTCCTCCACCCCCACCACCACCTCCACCAGTCCACCAGCAGCAGCAACAGGTAGAGGAGCCTGTCTCTACAACTGTGGTTTTAGATGAGACCAGAAACCAGGCCTCAGAACCCCAAGTGCTCCATGAAACACGGTCAATGTTTGAGCAGGATTCAGCTAAGGTTTTGACTACATACCAAGGTGAGCCTGGACAAGACCCCAACAACCCATTGATGGATGGATGTATTATGGGATCTGACATGGGCCAGCAAGCGGCCATGCATGCCTATCAAGGCTACACAGTGCCCAGTATGGAGGAGGAGGACTTGGGCATGGAGGCTGAAGAGGATGGCTTGGCACCGTTGGAGAGCCAGCCAATCACATTTACCCCAGAGGAGATGGAGAAGTACAGTAAGCTACAGCAAGCAGCACAGCAACACATCCAGCAGCAACTTCTAGCAAAACAGGTGAAGACTTTCCCCTCAGCCGCGGCCGCTGCGGCAGCAGCCAATTTAGCAGCTGCTGCCAGCCTTGCCCCTGCACCTCCTCCACCACCTGCTGCTCTACAACCAATCCACATACAGCAGCCTGCTGTGTCCGCAGCGTCGGCCACGTCCATTACGACTGTGCAACACGCCATACTGCAACATCATGCAGCTGCCACGGCAATGGGCATCCATCCTCACACTGCACACCATGCCCATCCTGCTCATGCTCAGCTTGCCCAAGTACACCATATACCCCAACACCACCTCACCCCCATTTCTTTGTCACCGTTGGGCCATACGTTGGGCCATACGTTGGGCCACGCGTTAGGCCACTCATTAGGCCACTCATTAGGGCCAACTGGCCTGATCCCAGCCCACCCTTCAGCCTTTCTTCCTGGGCAGCCAATCCACATAATCCCAGCAGCTGCTCTCCACCATGCCCCATTAGCTTTGCATCATGTCCCCCATGCAGCCCTTTACCCTACCCTCTTTGCACCACGGCCAGCCACCGCAGCTGCAGCAGCAGCTCTCCAGCTCCATCCGCTCCTTCACCCCATATTCTCAGGGCAAGACCTTCAGCACCCTCCTAACCATGGCTCCTGAGAGGACACCTATTCTTTCACTACTAAGAGTCCTTCTGTATAAAGTGTGAGAGGTAGCCTTGCTTCTGGGGATCAGTGGTCACTTCTCAAATGTAACAGCAGTTGGACAGTGAAAAGAACGATATGAAAACAATTAAGAGGAAATCCTGGCTTATTTATAATGACAAAATGTGGGAAAAAAGTATGCGTACTCCCCAAAAAACTGATTATTAATTTGATAATTATGAATTTGAGGATTTGTTACACAACTTAGTTCTTTATGATTTTTAATTAGCTGTTAAACCACCACTTGAGTGTTTTTTTTTCTCCTTTTTTTCAACCCTGCAGCCAAAGAGATACTTTGGACAGTAATGGTGCAGGTATGTAAAAAAAAGAATTATTGTAAACATACTTTCTCCAAGTAAAAAGCCAAAACAAGAACAGGAATTATGCGAGAGGGATTTGAAGCCATATTTAATACCTAATGCAACTTCAAATGGTTTGTAATAAATCTGTGATTAAAAATATGAAGAAAACCGGACACAACTGAGGCGCTTAACAAAACCTGGATGTCGGAAGATTGTTGACGTTCTGTTACACTGTCTTGGGTTGCCCCTACACTCTGATGGACCCAAGTTGCACTGAAAAATGGACATCATGATGGTGCTTTTGCATCATGTAAGAACTGTATGATTGTAGTATTCTGCAATAATTTTATTTTTTATTTGATTTTAAATTATTTTCCTGTTTTTTTCTGAGCTTTTCCCTTGTGTAATGGATTCTTTGTAAATAGTTATCATAATAAAGCGCCTTTGTAACTTTAAAATTAGTACAAAAAATGAATGGGGGAAAAACAGGGCAGGAAAACGGATGGTTTGATTAGGGCTGGTACAAATAGAGCATAAACCTGCTGTAACTGGACTGGTCACTGGGTAAGTCTGTAATGTAGACGGACTGGTTAGGGGGTGAAGAGTGTCGCTGCATACTGAATTGAGTAAACGGAAGCAACAATATATACTTTTTTATTCTTTATTGATGTGTCAGAAAATAAAGCATTTTGAGACCTACATGGCTGCAGTCTGGGTCCTTTTAAACATTTTGTATGTACCGTATTCATAACATGAAATCAATACACCTTGAACAGACCATCAGTCCATCTCAAGAAGGATAAATAGAATTTGTCACATCTATATAATGTTTGTTTAGCTGGCATTTCATGGGGCACAATTGATTATTTTCTTTAAATACCCAGATTGTTGGAGGGATCTTATTTGAGTGAGTTGCTTGTTGAGGTCAGGGACAGCCATGATCAAAGGGGCCAGCAGTGGCAGCTTTGTCTGGTGGTCAGATATGCAGGAGGACACGGGGAGAACATGTAAACTCTACACCCAGGACGGACTTGAGCTCAGAACCAAGCCTAGTTACCTGGAGGTGTTAACATTAAAGCAAAACTTTTTTTTTTTTTTTTTTTTTTGCCTCGTGTCAATTGATTTGGATGCTAGTTGAGATTTTGGCACTGCCACCTCGTCATTGGGTTTCTCATGTTTCTTCAGTATCAAACTATTTTTTTTTTTTTTTCCATCAAAGATCTCCACATTACAAATAATGTCCACCATTGTGGACCACATGATGTTTACATAGATATCTTCACATTTGTCCCCAAGCCACCTTCAGAGCCTATCTATTCGCATTGGGTTACTCCTATTCATAGACCGGGGTTTTGCAGACAAAATTCACACATCTCCTGCTCTGCTTTTTGTATTTAGTCGATAAGCTGATACAGCAGATGGTCATACTAGGGGTACCAGCTGATGTTCTCACAAAGTTACTTTGCCTCAACCGGAATTAGTGTAGATCCTCTCCACCTTGTGCTTTATTGACTGCAGGTATTACCATGGGCTGCTACATGGTTCATCTCGGGGCCCATAGACAACATATATGACATTTTTTAGAACAGTTTTATTTTACATCAACAACAAGCAGTACCTAATTAGACCAGTGGGGGGCCGTGATTGAGCTTCTAATGGCAAGTTCAGTGGAGCATGTTTACTCCATAGTATACCCTGGAGAACAAAGGTGCATTAGTGTTAACCTGGATACAATGTTGCAGGGTGAAATGGAAATTGCTAAACCTTATTGCTGACATTGGGTGATGTTAATGATATTGCTAATGTTAAAAGCTTTGCCTCCTGAGTGAAGCTCTTTATGAACCAGTTCAAAAGCTTACCTAAGAGAGCCGTCATGAGCAGGTGTCCAAACTTTAATTACTTCATGCTTACACTGAAGTGCCAGAAAAATATATAGGCTTGTGGTTGCTTCCTAATGGTCTGGGGTGTGTTTAGCATACCATGGGACCCCTGGTACGTCGAAACTCATTTCAGTGTTATCGAATGCATCTGGGATCTGGGATGCCGTGCAACGAGCTGTGGATCGAAAGAATCCTTAAACTCGAATTACAACAGATTCGAGGACCGTTCTGCAGGAAGTATGGCACACACTGCCTACAGAATAGTTCCGCAAGCTTGTGGAGACCTACCACGTATCGGACTGATGTAGCAGTTTTTTGCTGGCACGTCAGTGTAGTAATCTTTAAAGCAAGGGGTGCACAACTCCAGTTGTGGAAGGCCAGTGTGTATCAGTTTCTCTATTCAAGCACACCTGGACAACCTGTCAATTAACAGGTGAGTGCAATTAGCTCTTTGAGTAGAGAAACCTCCAAACTGTGCTGGATCAGCTCTCCAGGACTGGAGCAGTTTGTTGGACTATTAATTAATTAATTAAATCTTTTACAGGAACACATTTGCCTGAGTAAGAAACAGTCAGCATTTTACAATCTGGTATATTTTAATGAACATCTGCACCGAACACAATACACAAGGCTCCTTACAGGCTTTCCATTTCCATTTGTTGATCTTTTCTACAGAAAAAACATTGGCCTCCAGATATGTTCAGATTTCTCAGATGCATCAAAGCCTCAACTCTTCACCCACGTCTGTCAGAACTGCAGCTGGGGTAAATATCTATGGATTTCTATCTATGATTATAGAAACAGAAATGTGTGTGTGTGTGTGTGTCTGTGTGTATGTATATACCTGGGGCTAGGGAGCTATGATGCATTACGGTCTGAATGTGTACCAGGTGAACACTGAGATGAGGTTGCAGCTGTCCAATAAGGTCTTTCATTTCCTACTGTCCCAGAAACATAGGAATTTTCTATTAACTATGCTGGTGATAGCCAGTCTTTAGTATTATGTAATAAGAGTCTCTGAAGTATTGTGATATTGTACAAGACACACAAGGGCCAAGTAGACAGATTGTATAGAAACATACACAGAAGTACCAGAAAAAAAAAAGATAAAAAAACCTACAGATTGTAAAACAACACTTTGCCACAACAACGCTGGCATTCAATGCTGGTACGTCTCTGACAGATGAACGCTGTGTTTTCTTTCTGACAAATTGCACATGTCCATGTCCCGCATTCATTCTGATTGGGGGCGTATTGTCTTTTTAGAAGAGGCCAAACCACACACGTCTAGAGACGCCAAATTACGGTTAGAGGAACACTTATGTAAGTTTGGGGTTTTGTCATTCACACCTAAGTCACCAGATCCTAACGTTATCCAAGACATCTGGGTTGCCATGTGGGGGTCAATGCCTCATGGGGGATGTAATTTAGTTTTTCCTGGCACTTCAATGTACACTGACCAAACACTTTATTAGGAACACCTGTACACCTACTCGTTCATGCAATGATTTAATCAGGTAATTATGTAGCAGTAATGCAACACATAAAACATATTATTATACATATGGACCAGAAGCTTTAGGTAACGTTGACATCAACCGTCAATATGCAGAACGATGTGATCTCATTGTTTTTGACCATGGCATGATGGCTGGTGTCACACAGGCCTTGACCTTGATGTGGATGGGCTACGACGGCAGAAGACCATGTTGGGTTTCGCTTCTGTCGGCTCACCAAAACTGGACAGCTGAAGTCTGGAAAAACATGGTCTGATCCGATGAATCTCAATTCCTACCTGCCTAACATGCTGGTGGAGGTGGTGTAATGGCATGGGGAATGTTTTATTTTTTTATGCATCCTCAACGGCTACAGCATGTTAATGCATCACGACACAAACCAGAAGACACCTCAAAGGGATTTCATGAACATCAATGAGTACTTCAGTGACCATACCAGTCATTGGATCTCAATCTTAACCCTAGACCACCTTTGGGATGTGGTGGAAAAGGATGTTCACAGCATGACAGTGCACATGAACCTGCTGGGATTTCACGACGGCACTATATCAACATGGGCCAGGTTCTCAAAGCAATATTTCTGACATTTTGTGTAATCCATGCCAAGAGGAACTGACAGCAAAGTAAGGCCATACCACGTATAACCATACCAAGAAATGCCAGAGAAATACACTGGTGGTGGCTCCATAATGGTATGGGGTTTGTTTATCAGGCATTTCATGGGACCCCTGCTATGTCTGCAAATGTCTTTGACAGGTCAACACTATGTGTGTGTCTTCTTTCTGACGAGTTACACCAGTTCATGTCCTTCGTTCATTCGAACAGGTTTAACAGTACAACGTGCCACTACACATATCTAGAGACGCCAAATTAGAGTTAGATCACCTCCATACCATTATTGAACCACCAGGAGCCTATGTATTTTGCATCGGGTCGGTTTTTCTAGCACTTGTATTGTCTGTGAATGTTAAGGTCTTGGTCCAAGTTTAAAAAGCCATTCACACCAGGCATGATATACTATAATGACAACTTATCATTTTTATCACAGCGGATGTCAGTGTCCGCACCTCAACTATAATGACAATCACTAACAGCCAGTAAGAATTTATCCCGACAGGGCTTCAGGTTCAACATGTGGAGAGCTTCGTCACTCAGGTTTAATACAATCAGTGTGTATAAATGAAATCAGGGTTGCAGTCAGACTTACCATTGGAATCAGTGGCAGGTGTTTTTATTATCATTATTTTTATTATTATGAGGGATGAGATCATAACCTTTCATTTCTCTAAGGTAGTGCTCTTAGCGCTAACGCGGGCACTCACATCAACATCATAGTTATCGTTACAGTAATTGTGCTTGGTGTGAAGGACCCTCTTGTTAGTTTACAAATAGAGAAAGATAACTACAGAGACATGTGAGGTTTCCAGTTTCTGAGGTGGTGTTCTGTCTCACTATAGCAGTTCATCTCATAAAAACCAGGCTCAGGGGAACAAACAGGAGTGGAGTAATCCAAACTGGATTGATAATCATAATAATAACTCCTGTTTTGGTCCATTTGACAGAAGTTGTTTCAGCTCAGGTATTTGACGACCAGGAACATGAAAATGCATGTGACGAGCATGCCACCCATCATGATGAACTTATCCTGAGTGGCTCGTTTCTCAATCAGACGCATCACGGTGTTGGACAACCCCAGCATATTGGCCACGTCCAGCATCTTCTTATGGGTTCCCTGTCATCCAAGATGAAGGAAGATTAGTAAAAGTTCATTTTCACATGTAAACCCTAGCAGCTTATGAAAAAAAAAAAAAAAATCAGAAGCACTTGATGCTCCCAAGCTCTTTAGTGAAAGTGAACGACTCTTTTAACAACTGTGCAGTGGAATTGAACATACACACTAGGGGATGACGAGCAGATGTGCCCAGAGCAGTTGGCAGCCCCTATCCACAGCACCTGGGGTGCAGTTGGAGGTTAGGTGCCTTGCTCAAGGGCACTTCAGTAGAATCTTGTCAGTTGCTGGGATCAAACCAGGGACCTTCTGGTCCTAAGGCTGATTCCTTAACAACAAGTCTACGGGTTACACACTGACGACAGGAAGAAGAGTAGACACACTCCTTCCTGGGAAGAAGCAGTCACTCTGTGTACATGTGATGAAACAGACAGTCTGATCCCCTGATATTATGAGTGTGTGACGAGGTGAGAGTTATGACTTACATTAACATTTATGACATTTCAATGACGATTTTATAGAAATATAAAAGTCATGCTTCATGTTTTTTTAAACACACCTTAAGCGTGCTTCTCTGGTCGCGGAGGCCGTTAAGGATGCTTGAGCCCGAGCCGAGAAGGTCGTCCATGCCTCTGTGTGCGCTGTGCAGGCTAGAATTAAACTGGAGCGTGTCGTCTATGGGGATGGATGTATCTGCGTCCTACACATACAGGGAGAAAGAACTGATGAGGAAACGTTCAAACACGAGTATGTCAACTTGTCTCCATCTGTCTGTGTGTACTGACATTGGTGGTGAAAGTGCGACTCATGAGCTCCTCCCTTTCCCTCTCCTGAGCCTCGCGTGTGTATCGTCTCTGCTGGAAGTTCCTCAGCGCAGACTGCAAATGCTGTACGTCATACTTCAGCTGCTCCACACGCCTGTGGCCAGATGAGGAGCAAAAACAAAATGACTCATTCTCTCTGACAGAACGGATCATCAAATGTGCATCACAAGGTTTAGGCGTATTAATGGAGTGCCACCAAAACGGCAAATGTAAATTAAAAATATATTTGTCATTTCTCAGTGCAGACTCAGTGCTCACTCAGAAGGACAAGGTCGAGACTTTTTCTTCTAAAAAGTTGTGGTGTGCGGTGTACGAGTTCCTCGGTCCAGGAATTTAGTGCTGATGAGTGTGACCAGTTGTTTACTTGTGTAGATGACATGTCACATTAACCTCTGATTCAGTTCGACCCCATACTCACAATTGTATAAGACACTGAAGCAGGCTCAACGGACGACCTTGTGGAATACCAGTATTAAATATCTGCTTTTGATCCATATATTTGGGAGCTCCATGACTTTGTCCCGACTTCAGGAGCTCAATAGGAGAACATTTAGCATTCAGTGCTCGCTTGAGAAGTCAGATGTATTTGCAGTGGCTCTAAGTAACCATTTTAAGAAAGAATCAGAGACTGAAAACCACGACGGTTACTCAAAGTCTGTCTCGGAGTGAATTCCAGCACACTGATATAGTTATCTGACTCGACAGCAGTTAGTGAACAAATGTTCACTAATGTATTTTTTGTCATGCAGAAGCGCAGACAAAGGCCAAAATTGGGCAGAAAAATTCTGGATGTTATTTAGATAATTATCTTTATGCTTTGGTAATTTCTACATTATCAAAATGTGACTTCTATGTGCACCTGGCACAGGTTAGTTTTTCTTCACCGCATGTCTAAAAGCATGATCTCTGCTCTTCATGGCCCTCAGGCTTTTGTTACACTGTTTAATTATGTACAGTGTGAAACAGTGCCTAGAAGCAGCCACGTTTTAGTCATTCAAGGCGACTTACTGCAAACGCAGTGAATGCAACCAGGCCAAAGTCATCAAATCAATCCGCTTTGTTTATCTTCATTATGGAGATGATAATGGTGTTTTGGATGTGCTTTACTTCTTGTAGAGATCGATTACTAACCTCAGTTAAAAAAAACGAAACAAAACAAACGTCCCACTCATGTTGCCAACAGTAAAACTGAAACCAAAATGGTTGATTTTTTTTTTTCTATTCAAAACAAATATAGAAAACTTTTAGCTCCTCAGACAGGAAGACTCCTGCTCCTTTAGCTGTGATTAGCTGGGGATTGTAACCATTAAGTAGCTGTGATCTTTCCCACATCTGAAGATCATCCATGGTGCTTCTTGACTGTGAATCCACTACAAGGGCGTATTGCTGTTTTGCGTGTTTAATTGCCACAGGGCACAAATCCACGTATCCGCCCACATCGCATACCGATACTAACCTCATCATCATTTCTTCATTACAGCTCATCATCAGGAAATGAGGTGTTTTTGTAATTACACACTGCACAATGGCAGGCGTTGTTCAACCATCCACACAGTCTGCGTCTATAATACTTTATACGGAGAGTGTGCTTGAAAGCACCGCGATGATAATCAGGTACATCGTGTGGCATGCTAGGATAAGGACCGGATCGATGACTCGTCTTGATGAACTTACAGTTTGGCGTTCTGTTTGCGGTTCGGAGGTTCTTTACCGGCCAGGATATCAAGTCGCTCCAGATGGCTGAAGACCTGCTCGATTCTGGCCTGCAGTTCATTTTCGACTACTGTAGATGACACACACAAACAAACACACACACCACAACGTGCAGTGAGAATACAGGAGAATGAAGAATCGTGATATAACACGATATAATTTAGTTTAGCGGAAGTGTCATTTCCGACCATACTAGTACGATACTATTTTGTGTCAGGATCCACGAGTATGCAAAAATATGCAAATTGGACCAGGCACTATGTCATTTTACATTTACATTTAAGGCATTTGGCAAACGCTCTTTGTCCAGAGCGACTTACAAGGTTATTGGTATTACAGGTAGGCCAACGTAGTGTTAGGAGTCTTGCACATGGACCCTAACTGGTGTAGCACAGACTGACTGCCCAGACCGAGAATCGAACTCAGGTCTCTCATATGGGAGCCATTGATGTTACCACTGTACCAAACCAACCACTTGTCCTCCTAAGTTCCCAAGTTGGATCGGATAGTTTGGGTGTGATTTCAGTACCTTCATTTCCATTGTTATAGTCTTAATATTTTGTTCAGCAGCAGTCAAACCTGACTAAATATACCAAAACATCCTAATATTTCTCACCAAGAGTTTGTTTTCATGTCCATCATAAATGTGAGTTCTAATTAAACTATTATGAAAGGTAAAGAAAAAATTTACTCGGCTGAGCGCTAATTAAAAAAAAGGTACTGGTGGAGATAAAAGCGAGCTGCTCCTAGCTGATTGAGGACCAGGATGTGTGCCGTTTCCTGGGAGAGGTCCTGAAGTTGGTGGGAAACATTATCAGAACTTCAGAGCAGCTTAATGATGAACACAAACACCAAATCTGTCCAGGACCCCACCCACTGAAAGACACTTCATATACGGACACATCATCGTACGATGCATTGAACACACGCAGGCGACTGCTTGGCTGAGAAGGTTTTCAGTCCAAACCCGGACGTGCGTATCAAACCCAGACTTGGACACCTCTTATCCCAAGGCCTTTCTTCACTCACTCCTCCCTGTCCTTCCTGTAGGGGCACCAGACTGACTCCCCATTCTCAGACTTTTCAACAAAAACTAAGCCAAATCTACTTACTTACACACTTACTTAAATAATAAACAAATGAATAAATAATTATCAAAATAGCTGCCAGCTGGAAACATTTATTACTTACCAGAGATATACAGTAATATAAGAGAAGGTCTATATTTATAATTAAATTTATGAAAATTACTACATCAAAGTGCTGCTGAATTCTTGATTCTGATTGGTTAAAAGGCTGTGATTAATGTTTAATGACAGCAGCTTTTACAGTTGCCATTAAAAACCACAGGTTTATATGAACATGTTCATTCTTACAGGTTAAATGTTTCTATACAGATTACAGATTTACAAAAGGCATCTAATTGTTCATATAGTGGTCAGTGCTTTGTGGTTGGTGTGGTACAGTGGTAACATCATTGGCTCTCATGTGAGAGACCTGGGTTCTATTCCCGGTCTGGGCAGCCAATCTGTGGGCCAATAAGGGTCCTTGGGCAAGACTCCTAACACTACGTTGGCCTACCTGTAATTCCAATAACCTTGTAAGTCGCTCTGGATAAAAGCGTCTGCCAAATGCCATAAAAATATTTGTAACTCTCAGAGGTAAAAGTGAAAGTGAAGTGATTGACCTTCACTAAGGAATTTGAATTTAACCCATTCGTGCGGTAAAACACATGCACTAGTGAATACACATTCATGACACAGTTTGGCAGGTTAGGTGCCTTGCTCAAAGGCACTTCAGTCTTGTCAGTATGGGGTCACAATCCTGGTTCTCTATCCTTAAGTCACATAACCCTGGACACCTGGAAGTTAAATTCCTCCTCCACTTAATTTTTTGTTTTATTTTGCTATGCAAATAATCATGACAATTGAAAAATATTTAAATTATTTTTTAATTATCCAGTTATTATTTGTCCCATGATATTTAAATTTGCATGGAATTATTGCAACGCAGTGCTAGGTTAGTCATCATCAGGTCTACAAGTGAGAAGAAAACGTGAGAAAGAATCGCTTACGGTGCACGGACTGCCGCTCTGTCGTCTCCAGTTGCCCCATGTGGCACTGGATCTCCTGGATTTGTCTGGTAATAAGAGACGGACAAAATGTAGGTCAGAGAGCATGGTACAGGATGATCAACTCAAGTACAGGAATGAGGTAATTAATCATTGATTGATTACACAAACACACAATTTGACCGGGACATTATCATTCACAGGTGGTGACGGACAAGATAACAGGCCAAAGTCACTATAATAAATAAAAATGAAGATAAAACATGAGTCATTTGCTACAGTGGAAGATGACGTCTGCTGATAAAGCCAGCTGTGACTGGTGTGCTGATAAACTGCTAAGGCATGTCCATTAAAAAACACGTAGTATGTGCGTCATTTTGCCTCGTTTTATTAAAACTGTGCTCAAAAAGCGGAAATGCAATTAAAAGTGACTATTATAGATATAAGACAAGTTACTGATTAAATGATGCCTAAAAATTTAGTTGGTTGGGATTCCTTAAAGGCATCAAACCCTGTTTGTGAAGCATGGATGAAATACTAATATAAATATTATTATAAATAATACTATTTAATAGATTGAAATGTAAACCAGTTTATTTTAAATGAATAATATTACATTATTAAATGCCTTTTCCTTCCTTAGTGGTTAACCTAAATGTAGAATTTAATTCTTTAGATTTATAAAATAAAAAAATAATTAAATAATATGTCTGAAAAACTCTGTTCTTAAAAATGTATACATGAATAAAAAGTAAATGTGCATAATGTAAATATACATTAAGAATAAATAAGTTAATAATATGTAATACAAAGAAATAATGATTGCATATTTATAAATACATTTCTAAACAAATTTTATACAGTTTAGGCAAAAAAAAAAAAGAACCAAAAAAAAAATTGTTTTTAAAAATGTAATTACATTTAATTGGAATTAAAATCATAAAATAGCCTTTAGTAACGCTCTTACTTCAGGGATTGGGTTATCTTACATTTTATTACAATATGTATATAAAAAGCCCATTCATGCAGTGAAACACATTTACAAGTGAACACACACACACTAGGGGCCACTTGACCCCGGGCCCCACAGTCAGGGGCCTGCTCCTCTAGACAAGTATGTTCAGGATTGTGTGTGAATGGGTGAATGTGTAAGTCAAATTCCTGCTCCATTTCGCTTTCACTTTTCTTTTGCCCAGCAAATAATCATGACAATAATAATAATAATAATAATAATAATAATAATAATAATTTTATTGTTGCTGTATTTTTTTATTTAGAGACATTTTTAATTCATTTACATTTTATTTGTAAATAATTTTTCCAGATTTATTTACATTTAAATGCCTGAAATATAAAACCTAACTATATTTATAATAAATAAATATAATAAAGCACATTAGCTATTTTATTAAAATTAATAAATCATGTATACATTTAAAAGAATAACTAAAAAAAGAATAAAATATTATTTTTGTTAATAAAATAAAAATCCAAACGACTTTTCTCTTTGTAACTAATATTACAGATTATTGTTTAGTTTTTACATTTTTTAAAAAGATTAATACCATATGTTACTACCTGTTTTGGATGTTAGGACATTTTTAAATATTTTCACAACTTAAACACAGTTTTAAAAAAACACCTTAAAGTAAAGGATAAGTAATATAAAGTTATATACATTGATTACCAGGTGATTTTCTGATTATTAGCCGCTATGCTAACAGTGTTTATTACTACCACACACAGTTAGCCCCGGTTGCTAAGCAGTCAGAACGAAGCCCCTGACAGTGGCGCGCGCACTCACTTGTTGGTCTGGTGGTACAGCGTCTCCATGTTCTTCTCCCTGCTCCGATCCGTCCTGAGACGATGGAAAAAACACGACGGGAAACCTCTTCCTTGTTTCTGTCGCTTTCGTTTCAGTCACATTACCGAAGTGCAGCAGACACAGGAACACGTCAACAGGAACCCTGTCCCGACAGAGCAGACGCGAAAACCCGGAAGTAGTTCAAGGCGGCCATTTTGGGTCCAGTGTATCAGTGTGATCAGGCTAAATCAACCCTACTTAATGAAAAAGAAGTCCAATATAATCATTAATAATATCTATCATAAAAGCTAAACATGTATAGGGTTCATTCAGATTTTAATTCAGTAGTAATGAGTTTTATTTTTATTATTAATAAATGAAAGTGAACCACTCTTTTGACCATTGTGTAGTGGAAATGATTTCTGCATCTGACCCTCACATACACACTAGTGAACACACACACACACACACACACACACACACATGCCCAGAGCGTTTAACCTGCAGGGCTCGAACCGGGGACCTTCTGGTCCCGAGGTGTGTTCCTTGTGTGTACCACAAGCTTATGGCTGCCCCTATAGGATTCCTGCTTTTGTTGCTGAAATCATTGCTCTGTGTCGGACGTGGCCCTTCGTTTAGGGATTCCGGGTTCGGTCTCTATAACAGACACACACCAGTGGTGGACAGTAGAGGTCTGCACAGGGATCGGGTCCCGCTGGGTCCCGCGGGACCCGACGCAAATCTCGCGGGAACGGGCGGTTTGCACTTAGCTGCGGGCGGGAGCGGGCGGCTGAAACAAAACACTGCGGGATTATAGACTATAGCCTAAAGGTAATTCCGAAGAAATAAAATACAGAGAATGAGAATAGAATATGAAACTGTCTTTATTTCATTTAAAAACGACATAAGAATAACGAAATAGAAGCGTTATTTCCGACAAGTGCGTCAAAAGCTACAGGTCAGGAAAACGAAACAAACCCCAAGAATCTCTTTATTAATATCCTATATTACTGCGGGATGAGGAAGACACAAAATCAATACATCTCTATCAATGTGCGGGAATAATTCACATAGCTTTGCGGGTTGTGGGCGGGAGTAGAAATACACATTGCAGGATTGGGCGGACACGTTGCACACATGGTGCGGTTGCGGGCGGTTATGGGCAGAATTTCAGCGGGAGCGGGCGGTCGCGGCATGAAAAAACAGTCCCGCGCAGTTCTCTAGTGGACAGTAACAAAGTAAATATAATTTGTTACTGTACTTTAGTAGTTTTTTTGTGTATCTGTACTTTACTGGAGTATTTTTATTTTGAGGGACTTTTACTTTAACTTCACTACATTT
>JAOVVF010000025.1:23876507-23887802 GCA_028565595.1 Duopalatinus emarginatus
AAATACTTTTGTACTTTTACTGGAGTGAAAATCTAAACAGAGGACTTTTACTTTTACTGGAGTCATATTTTACCTTGAGTATCTGTACTTTTACTTAACTACATGATTTGGGTACTTCGTCCACCACTGCCACACACACACACACACACACACACTCAGGGCGAATCTGTTCAGTTGTCCCTATTGGTCACTACTGCGTAGGCAAATAATGTACTTTCACTTTCGAAAGTGAATAAGACTGCAAGAGAAGGAACACTCACCCATTGCTTTGTCACGATCTACTGTTGAGAAAGGTTTCGAACTGTTAGAAAACAGAACAAACTTCAACCTCCAGTCCTCATTTTTATTTCCACTGGAACATCAAAATGACAAGAAGCTTTCAGACACGACACATTACAATACCATGTTGACCGTGGGAGCTGCTCAGCAGTAGTCTATATATTTGCATGTCCAATCCTGCACAGCTTCTGATACATTGTGGAAATGTGCAAATCCAATCTCTTTCCTCTCCTGGATATCAGTCAAGTTTCTCAAGCCTTCCTCCTGATAGCAACTCCGCCCGCCTTCCTTATAAAGCACGTTTTGAGGGTTAGATGCCTTACTCAAGGGCACTTCAGTCGAGTCTTGTCGGTTGTGGTGATCAAACCGGGGACCTTAAGGTGGGTTCCTTAACCACAAGCCTACGGCTGCACACAGTAACACCAGTGTACTCATGTCATTTTTTTGTGCATGTGAAACAATAGTGAAGTGCACAAACAGAACATTTAGGACGTTTGTTAATCAACTGTACAGGCAAAATGCTTCTAAAGCTTTTAATATGCTATGTAATCAGCCATTACATTGACTAAACAGATCAGTCGAGGCATGGACTCCTCTGTGGTATCTGTGTCACCAAGACATTAGCAACAGATCCTTCTGTACATCAGACCAGACACTCTAGCCTTCACAACCTAAGCACATTAGTAAACCTTGGGCTGCTACAGTCTTGTCAAGATTGTACGGTTCAACGGTTTTCCTTCCTTTTTGGACCATTTGTAGTAGGTAGGAAACAAACCAAAGGACAAACCTCACAAGACGTGCTGTTTTGGAGATTTTCGGACCCAGTCGTCTGACCATCACAATTTAGCCTTTTCTGAGTCAGTCAGATTCGTACGCTTGACATTTTTTCTGCTTCCAACACATCAACTTCAAGAACTGACTGTTCACTTGCTGCCTAATATATCTGACCCAGGTGCCACTGTAATAATTTAATATACTGTAATGTTATTTCCTTTGCCTGTCAGTGGTTTTGTGGTGTTACTGTTATGGCTGATCAGTGTTTTATAGGTTGATCAGCACAGTATTTTACAAGATAGTTTACTATCTTTCTTTACCTTTTACTTAGTTTACTTCAATTATAACTTAATAATCATAAAATACTGTAGCATTGGGTTTTACCCTGGAATAATAATAAGGGGGAAATTTTATTATTATTATTATTATTATTATTAGAATTTTACAAGATAAATGTACTACAAAAGTTTACTTATTGTCATTTACAAAATTATTACTTAATAATAATAAAATACTGTAGCATTGGGTTTTACCCTGGAATAAGGGGCATTGTTATTATTATTATTATTATTATTATTGTTATTATTAATATTATACTACTACTACTACTAATAATAATAATAAAATTATTATTATTATTATTATTATTGTTATTATTAATATTATACTACTACTACTAATAATAATAATAATAAAATTCTTCTTCTTCTTCTTCTTCTTATTATTATTATTATTATATTAATAATAATGATAATAACAATAATAATAATAAAAATAACTGCTGTATGATTAGACATCTTTAATTATCTTGCAAACCATAATTCCGTTTGGTTTGACATCTGTAAAAATCTAAAGATTTATTATATATATAATTTATTCATCTCATTTATTATTATTTGTTAAAACATATTATTTGTTAAAACCTATTAAATTAAAACCTTTTATTTAACTACTGTGCTTGCACACAAAGGAATTTGACCTCTGCATTAAACCCAACTTGCCCAGAGTGAAGGGCAGCCCCTAACCATGGCACCGAGGGCGCATTTGGTGGGTCAGGTACCTTGCTCAAGTGGTACGAGGGAGCGCATTTGCAACCTTCTTCTCACAAGACTGGTTCCTTAACCTAAAGCATGAGTAGCAGTAGTAGTTTTTCTATATTTATTACAAAAACTATTATTTTATAGGATATAAGTTGCTTAAGCTGGGTAAACTGTTGATCTGATATAATCACTGCTACATATTATTTTACTATGGTGGCAAACTATCTATAAACGACACCTGAATCAACCAAAGACATCACATATCCACTGAATCTATTTGCTGTTACAATACCAGCACGTATGACTAAATCTCTGAAATTCCCTGCATATCTGACAGCTTTATTAATGATCACATCACTCTCTCTGTAAGCTGAATCATCCATCACTTGTACTCTTTATAAAATCAAGTTTTATTTTTCTCCAAGGACAAAATTGGCACCTGGAGTCTGAAGCGCTGACTTCACTGACAGGAAAGACTAATGCCGAAGCATCTCCGGGCTAAATTGTGTCAACTCTTACACTCACACTTGTCTTTAACTAATTACACACGTTTCCACCGTTCTGTATCGGATCAGCATGGAACCTTTTTTGCCCCAAGTCACAGAATTGAGTGGTGACATCAACATCAAACGTAGAAGGAAGAGAGAACGAGAGACAGCGATGGAACCACTAGGTGACAGACTGTTTGTTGACCTGTCTGTCTGAGTTTTTGACATGATAGGAAGGATAAGAGACATTGATTTTTCAACATTAAGAGCTTGTTGGGATTTTTTGCCCTGTGGCAAAATGTCAAGTGTGCATTCTTAGGAGATCTCACTATCTCGGAAGAGTCACGGCTTGGGAAATAAAACAGTAAGTGGTACTTGGGTATGTTTAGTGTAAAAACAATAGGACCAGATGCTCTTATAATGGCTACAAGATTTATCCGAGGGACATGTATTATGGACATTACGCACATTATAATATTCATTCAAGTACAGGCAGATCCAAAGGCCAAAGATACTGTACTAAACAGGGCATGGTTCAGGTGAAGCAAACTATACAGATAAAGTGAACTAACAGAATCAAATGTCAGTAAGGTTTGATTAAGTGAAGACTTTTATTGTAGGATTTTAAACTTTTTTTTAAACAGAAGCCTTCAGCGTCAGCGCTTTATTACAGTCAGAGTTTCAATCATGGAGATGTCTTTAGGACAGATAGGCTTTGCACTTGATTAAAATGAAGAAGTTGGCAAGGGAAGGACTGTTTGTAGATGTTACAACAGGAAAGATTTTTTTTTGCTGATGTTCAGCAATATTAAATGTAATACAGTAAATGGATACAGTCTATTATGTGTCATTTCCCTAAAATGAAAATGAGTGTTGGCACATCTCTGTAGCAGGACAGGACAGTGACACAAAAAAGGTCTGGCTGTAACGATGTGTTAAGGAAGCTCAAAAGGAAACGGAGTCGGACACAGTTGCAGAGATTTAATTAGAGACTCAGTAGGCAGAATAATACAAAACACAATCCAAAAGACAAAGTCAAAAACTGGCTAGAGGTCCGACGATAGGCCAAACTGAGCAAAAGAGGGTAAACCACAATGAAATCCAAATACTTCTGGGGTCTTCTAGTATAGCTGAGATGTAGCGGTGATGATATGAACCTGAAGTGTATTAGAATTAAGGAGGCTGAGAACAGGTGGATTGTAAAGAATCAGCGATAGCCATGTTGTCCTGACTTTGACGAGTGGTGACCAGTTTGTGCCACCACTGTGAACTTGGGCTGGTATTCCTAACACTGGGTTGGATTCCCCAGTCAGATGACCGCAATCCTTTTATAGTGGAGTTTGCACGTTCTGTTAACAATGGCCGTCGTCCCAAAGCAGCTTAACCTTTAGAAGTTAGAAGCAAGATCTGAATTATTCATTTATATACATTTGTATCTCTGATGAGCAACCTGGTGGTGACTGTGGCAGGAAAAAAAAACTCCATGAGATGACCAGAGGAAGAAACGTTGAGAGGAACCAGACACAAAAGGGAACCTATTCTCATTTGGGTAACACAGGTACAGGTGTATAACCAGGAAATGAACTATAGTTATAACATTTTATCAGCTGTTCACTGATGGTCATTGATTGACTGAGGGAGAGTTTAGTCATAGTTATCTTCATCTGTTGATGACTTTTATGTCAGTCATAGTCCCAGCATGCTTTCTACACATGTCCATTATAGTGATCTTGAAACTGTCCACGTGGGTTCATATGCAACAGCAGTGATGTTCAGTAGATGAGACTCCAAGCAGATATAGGGGTTCATGGTGGATCAGGCAGGTCAGTATCTCCTGGTACTATCATTGGTACTAACTAGTGAGAAGATAATACTAGGTAGAGTATTAGGTATGCTCTTTTATGTAATGGTTACAGAAAATGTATGTTGTTCAGCAAGCAAGAACTTCATCCAAAATTCCAATGACATACAGTCAGGTGAACTGGAGATACCAAACTACCTCTAGGTGTAAGTGTGTCTGTCCTGTGATGGACTGGTGACCTGTCTGGGATGTTTCCTGCTCTCTGCCCAGTGAGTGCTTAGATAGACTTTGACCCAGTAGTAGGATAAGCGGCTCAGATTATGAGTGAGAGTGAAATCTCGGTAGTAGTTCGAGAGGATTAACACTTGACAAAGTGCTGGTACTCATAAAGCTGCATCACAGTACTGGGTCATTATTTATTTTCCAATATAACAGCTATACCAGCATGCTTTTTTCTTCAGGATCATGTTTACTAGCCTGCTCTGCCTCTCACTTACCACCAGGAGTGCTCTAAGGACAGTGTGTGTCCCAGTGTGGCATAAGGCCAGGAATAAGAGTACATACTGTATGTGTGCATGTTGTGTATGTATTTTTGCAGCATTCGAGACAGACAGATATGTACAGAGGATCCATGAAAATGCTAGCTGCTGGTTGATGCTTGTCTGCTGCTTCTCTGACACCGTCTCCTTCTCTCTGCCCTCCAGCCCTGCTGTTGTTCATGCTGCTTCTTGCTCTCTCGCATTCTCTATCTCGGTCTAAGTCCTTCTCCATACTCTGTATCATAACACTCCCCGAGGCCAGAGGCGATATTTCACAAGGGAGACCGGAGCATTCTTATCCGTACCAAATGTAATTTGGTACACAGGTGTAAAATCAACCCAGGACGAATATTAAAAGGAGAACAGAGACACGCTGCGGTGATTAGATTACTACCTGGAATATGAAAGTAACCCAGGTTAGATATCCAATGAAGGCTGCTTAAGCTTGAGTGACGTGTGTTATGTTGGCGCCTTTTCCCCCCCGTCGGTCTGAGGTTACGTGGGTCGACCTTTTCTGCCTTTCCTCCAGCGACAAGGCATCTTTCAGTCCTCTCGTTATCCTACGCACATATACACAAACACCTGAGTACCAGAGGCAGGAGATGCTGTCCAGGTGTGTTAAAAGTGTCTAGAATGACCCTGTTGACCCAAAATTCCTTTTCTGAAAATATGGATAGCAAAACATTAGGATAAAACAAGGAAAATATTGGATGTCACCTTCCAGGCTCGGCATGGCTATCATGGTTTGTGCATTTGCATATTATACACGGCAGGTAATCATGGCGGATGTGGTGGAAGCACTAGGTTCAGAATTCATGTTCATGTTCGGAAGTTCCCTTGAGCAAGGCACCTAACCCCTCAACCGCTCCTGGGTGACGTGGATAGGTTCTGCCCACCAGCCTGGGCTAATGTATGCATTCACTATTGTGTGTTTCACTGCACACTTACCTAGAGCGGGAAGGGGGGGGGGGGGGGGCTCCCATCCATGACACCCAGAGAGCAGTTGGGGTGGTAAGCTGCCTTGCTTAAAGGGCACTTTCACCGTGTGAGAGATCGAACCAGCAACCTTGTGGTCACAACTGACGAAGCTGAATATTTGCAAACGGACTCAGGATGTGAAACTGCTTGGCATCATATTTGTATACAAATCAAACCCAACTTCTTAGCTTTCTCCATATTTACTGTGGTCATGTACTGTTTTAACTGTGTGCTGAAATGTGGAAACACAAAGCAGGAACTTGTACAGGGACTGGGTGCTTCCCTTGCAGGACAGAACCAGAACTTTCCGGTTCTACAAAAGGTGCGTGTTGGAAATTCCACTGTTGAGTAACTGCAATCAGGATTGAAAGTAAATACACTCAAGTGCCTGAAAAACTGGTACAGTCTAATAATTGGTAGGTCCTCTACAAAGGGACTCCACGACCTTGTGGATATATTCTGTAGGCATTCAACACAATACTTCCAGAACGGTCCATAATTGTGCTGCATTCTGAGGTGTTCAACACCACGTTGAAGGGCATCCCAGATGTGTTCGATAACATCTGATCTGGTAAAACCCCAAACTGAGATGAATGTTCCTCTTACCATAATTTTTCATCTCTAGACGCATTGTCTTTCGGAACAGGCCAAACCTATTAGAATGAATGCAGAGTGTAACTCGTCAGAAACATAGCATACACATAGCATACACCTGAGACTTTTGTACATGTACCAGGGCTCCCATAGAATGCCAGCTAATCAAACCTGATAACCTTTATTGAGCCACCACTAGATTATGTATTTTTGCATATGCTCATCTGTAGGTTGCATTTCAGTAAGCCAGATTAAGCCAGATGTGAGAAATCAGAACTGGTAAACATGTTTGTTATTTTCTTTCCTTGTCTTTTTCTCTCTCTCTGATGTCCAAGGACCTTGCAGCTGCCGGCAAAGCAACACACACAGACGCACACACCATGTCCTGTGGCTATACCACCTGTTAAAATGAAGGAACACCTTTGCCCCTCCAGCATCGTTCTCAGAAGAGATGAGCGATTTTGTCTCATAATGCTGTCTCTCTCTTTCAAGATGACATCATACACAACACTTCAGGATGGATATTCCTCCTTTACTGTCATGCAGAAATCGTCAGCGTATGACGTCCACTCACTGACGTTAATATAAGTCGGCTGGTATGAATAATTAATTATATACACATAGTGAGTGTATCGGATCAAATGCTGGTGAAAAAAAAATGGGTTTTTGTGAAATAGCGAGACGTTGTGTGTGTGTGTGTGTGTGTGTGTGTGTGTGAAAGGAACAGTCTGCTCCAGCCATATCTTTCCTTATCTCCCGCGCAGCTTGTTGATCTGGGAAAGTCTTACTTTCACTGCTAATGGAGGTCAGGATAGAAGAGAGAACTGGCTGCTTGTGTGTGTGTGTGTGTGTGTGTGTGTGTGCTGATGTAGATATAACATTTCCATCTTAATATCATTTATATCATATATTCTGTGTTATTAACGACGGTCCACAGTCTTGCCGTGTGTGTGTTTGCTCAGCAGAGGGCACTGCTCTGGTGTGTAAAGCCCTGAGTGTGTGTGTGAAGCAGTGTGTTTTGCTGAGTGCTGGCGGGATCGTGCTTCAGGCCTCCAGGTGTTTCTGTAGCAGTGCTGTGCGTACGCTGATGGGAAATCCTCCCTCGCCACTTTCCCAGCTCTGAGGCACCAAGACGGGATTGCTGGAAGACTTAATCCAAGATTATGCGTATGTGTGTGTGTGTTTGTGTGTAACAGGAATCGGAGGCACTGGTGAAAGTAGGAGAGAGCATGATTAAGAGTCTGGACATTTTGATTAAGAATAAGAGTATGTGATCAAATACACACACTACTCTAGTGAACACACAATAGGGCAAGTGAGCACACATGCCTGGGACAGTGGGTAAACCTTATCCATGGCACCTGGGGACCAGTTGGAGGTTAGGTCAAGCTCTTCATTCCTGTATTGTTGGTTGCGGGGATCAAACCAGGCTGGTTCGTTAACAAGCCCACAGCTACCCTTCCTTGACGGCTCAAATGAGGAAACCAAATTGGTGCAGTCTGGCACCAACAACCATTCAGCGGTTAGATTTTGCTGTAAACATTAACGGAAGCTCTTGACCTGTATCTTGGACCGCTGCCACATGATTGTTTGATTGGATAATTACATGACTGTGCAGGTGTGCAGGTGTGCAGTGTTCCTTATAAACTGAACTGTACTCGCTAGTCAAGTGCATTTGATGTACACTGAAGTGCCAGACGAACTGGTACATACGAGCCTACGCAAAATGCATAGCAATGCATTCTCTGCACGTCATTGCTTGTCCTGTATTCATTCTAATGGGTTTGTCCTCTTCCAACAGGACAATGCACCACCACACATGTCCCCTGTGGTTATAGGAACACTCATCTGAGTTTGGGGGTTTTGCCATTCCCATTGTGGAGTCCACGCCCCATCATATTTCTGTATTCCTATGCTTCTATAGGGGACCTACCAAGTATTAGATTGGTGTCCCCAGACCCTAAACTACCGCAGCTACAAGTTTCACCACAACCTAGCTACTCTGTCCAGAGGTACGGACAGAATGAGGAACGCAGGCTTTAGTTGGATCTAGTTATGAAGGGATGAAAGGATAAAAGGATAAAGAGCAGTATGAAGGGCAAAATGAAAGGATCTGGAAAGAGGAGTGTGTCAGCAATGAAAGATGAAGGGAGAGAGAGAGAATGGCAAAGGTCTGAGGAGAACAAAGGAAGAGTAAGGCTGAGGAATGTGAAGATAGAGGGATGATGGGACGGAGGGACGGAGGTATGAAGGTGCTCACCCCGTCATAGCTGCAGGCTCTGGGTGTTCTTGACTTGAGCAATAACATTAGTCATTTCTAATCTCTCTCTCTCTCTTTCTCCTTCTCTCTCTCTCTTTCTCTTTCCTTCTCTCTCTCATCATGCTGAATGTACAGTGGCCTTTGCCGCAAGGTTCACGGTTCATATTAACAAGGATCCGCTTCAGGCGGCAGCAGGCTAGCTGCGCCATGCTACGCTAAACATCCGTGTGTACCAATCGGTGATGTATAAACCTGCGATCTACCTAAAAATATGTAACTCGCTTCATATAAAGGGCTTTTTGCTAAGCAACCGGGAATAATATTTATGAAAATGTCGAGAGTCAATGACCCGCTGACCTCAGCCTCCCGGCCCCTTTAAAGAGAGAGGGAGAAAGAGGCGTAATCCTGTGTGGCTCGTTTGTGGTTGTCCATTTGCTTTTTAGTGCTTTTAATGTCTGCTAGTGTAACTATCAGTGGTTTCAGAAGGGGTTGAAGGACTTTCATTTGGCATTAGCTATTTTTCTCTCTCTCACACACACTGTGTGTGTGTGTGTGTGTGTGTGTGTGTGTGTGTTTCCTGTTCGTTAGTCTAAAGATGGCAGATAAAGTGTCTCGTCCTGAGGGAGTAGCAGATTTATCTTCTTTACTCCGCTGAGAAAACAAGTTGGAGTTGTCACCACACACACACACACACACACACACACACACACGCACACACACACATGTGCACACACACACACAGTTCCCTAGTGGGGGCCTCCCTGGTGTTTGGGATGTGTGCGTGAGAAGTGGACTATGTTCTCTGTGGATGCTCGGGTTTGGGGAAATGAAGGCTTTACTATTCATTATTAAACTAGCTCTGTAGCAGACCCCATGAGGGTCAGTGCACTGACCTGTGCATGCACACACACACACACACACACACACATACACACACATACATACACACAAACACACACTCACAGGTTCACGCAAGTGCTTCAGATCTGTTCTGCACAACAGTTTAAACAGACTCAGCAGTGTGCTAATAGCTACTGAAATTAGCAAACACATCTACATGTAAATCTGACGACGCTAACCCTGCACATTTAACCTACTCTAATGCTATCGGGCTATTTATGAGATAAATTTATTTACTATTAATAGGACAATTAGCTTGGCTGGCTAACTAGCTAGCTAACATGACTACACCGGCTAAGTTACATCTGTAACAATTTTAAAATCAGACAAAATGTGCTTGTCGTTCTACACAAAGCTACTCATAACGTTACATAATAAAAAAAATAAAAATGTGATTAATGTGTTTATAAGCAGCCTATAAGCTCCCTGCTTTTTGCTTTAAACGCCTTTGCAGCTCCAAATGTATTACGGGATATCGGACCACAGTGTGCTGTGTTCACATACTCAGTGTCTGCTGATGCAGTATGTCATCATCCAGGGGCTTTTTAATGAATACTAGATATTCGGACGGACTACCCGTTCTCATGTAGTGCTCTTGTATGGATGTACGTGATTTCAGACGCAGCCTCAGTTTCTCTCCACGTCGTAATTCTTGAGGATTTTAACCAAAAATGCCTAGAATGGCTACAGTAAGGATTACGATTTAATTTGATCCAGTTATGATTTCACTAAAAATTCATCGAATGCAAGTAATAAGCTGCTCATAGATGAGATTTAGGCACGTTTCAGATGTGTCACCTCTTTAACATATAACACATGATATCTTTAATAAACAAATATGTTACACATGTTCCTAATGTGCTTAATATTTGAATGGCTTGATTGTAATTCTATAACCAACCATGTGGGTGTGTGAAATTTTTGAAGTGGAGATCGAAAAGTTTGCTGAAGGCCAGCGAGACTCTCTGCTTCATTAAATCTCTGGTTTCTGTGTCAGAGATGTCAAACAGTGACTCACCATCTGCTGCTGTAGAGATTTTCACGTCGATACGTGAGAGGTTTCACGTCCTGGAAACAGTTTATGTCCAAGTCTCACTCTTTGTCGAGTGGATAAGTGGATAACTGCTGCTGTAATCGTAAATACTCATCCCAGGATTCGCATACTAAGCATCTTTTTGACACACTAGTACCAGTACCGTCTGATTTAACACTGCAGTATATTCACTGAGTCTTGCTATGGTATCACTATGGTTCTTAATCTGAAGTCCTGATCTTTGTAAAGTTGCTGTAAAGCTCAAAACACGATACAAATAAAGTTGGATGGAGTTGCAACCTATGACACATGTCCATCAGTCCCTCAGACCTTGTAGTATTCTGTCTCTTTTTTTTTTAAAATAGCCTAGGGGTCATAAATTCCTTTGTTAAAGCATGTGTCTGTCTGCACATATCCGTGTGTGTGTGTGTGTGTGTGTGTGTGTGCATGTTTCTGTGGCTTTAAACCAATGAAACAAGGAGACTTTTTTAAAGTTCCACACTAAACCGCCTTCATCCCCAAAGCGAGCCTATGACAAGGCTGTCACGTACACATTAAATATGTTCCACTCGGCCTCCTGCACCCTATCTATCTAAAGCCCCCCCCCCA
>JAOVVF010000025.1:23898091-23909229 GCA_028565595.1 Duopalatinus emarginatus
GATAGATAGATAGATAGATATATAGATAGATATTATAATAAAAAATCGAATCGGATATAACACTATGTACAGTGTTTATTAATGATAACTAATAGGTTACATCAGAAACAGGCAATATTTACGTGTCCCCCTGTACATTCTGATGGTACCACTGAGGGATAGAAATGGTGTAACATTTCTAAAAAGCAAACTGATGATGGAAAAGATTCTACAATAGTTTATAACAAGTTTATTAAGTGTATCAGCACACGCCGCTGTGTTATAAGTGGCATTATTACGATCCTGGGAGGTTTTCTGCATTGTTGCTTTGGCCCACGCTGTGCCCACTGAAACTCTGCTGCGGCTGTGGCGAAAGTCCAACCACACATCAAAGTATCCATTGTTGAATTCGCGCCAGTGTTTATATGAGACACAAACGAGCGCTTGATGCGAGCGAGTCGTGCGTAGGTGTCGGTTCAGCACTACAACGAGATCACAGATTCACATTTTTTACGTTTCACACCGCTGCTGCTGTCCCAAAGCCAGTGTTTAACGCTGAAGACTCATGATGATGTTAGATGAAAAAGCCACTGCAGACGTCTCAGGATGCTTTATATGATACCCTTTATAAATTAAATATCACAGAGCAGCTTGATAATCTAAAATCAACATGGATCAGTATATGGAAAAGTATAGGCATGTGTAATATAGGACAACTGGACTGCAGTAACAACATTCCCATTCCTTCCTTCCTATTCCAATTCCAAATCCTGCTGAATGCACCGGAATTACACGCCTGGTCTGTTTATATACTTTAATTAATACTTAATGGCTTCCCTAATCTGCACTCTTCAGAAACAATAGTACCAAGCTTTGTGCTTGTCGTTGTTGTGGTCTCATTAAGGCTCCATCTTTTGTACCTAACAGCAAAGATCGGAACTGGATTTGGAAAATAAATGTATTTTTGGACTTGGAAACATTTATATACAGTGTAAAGAGACTGGACTTCGTTTTTGCCTTTTGTTTATATACAAAAGTGCCTGAATTGCTGGTAAGGACGAATCTATGCAAAATACATAGACTTGTAGTGGCTCCATAATGGTGTGGGATTTGTTTAGCTGGCATTCCACTGGACCCCTGGTACATCTACAAACGTCTCTGACAAGTAAACACTATATGTCCCTTTCTGATGTGTTATACCCGTTCATGTCCTGCATTCATTCTGATGGGTTTGGCTTCTTCCACTAGAACAATGCACCACCACACACGTTTAGAGACACCAAATTTTGGTTAGAGAAACATTCCTCTAAGTTTGGGGTTTTGCCTTTCACACCTAAGTCACCAGATCTTAATGATAGCGAACACATCTGGGATGCCATGTAACGCACTGTGGAACACAGACATCCTACACCTCGGAATACAACAGAATCATGCAGGATGTATGTTGTGCATTGTGTACAGAATATTTCTGCCTATTTCCAAGTAATAGACTGGTGTACAATTTTTTTCTGGTATTTCAGTGTACGTATTGTATTTATTATATTTGCAATAAAGATGACTTTTTTTATGTGAAACAGTTTAATAATAATAGTAATAATAATAATAATAATAATAATAATAATAATAATAATAATAATAATACATTTACTCAGAAAAGTAAAAGTGGTATTGTGCCACCTGTATAACCCAAGCTTATATGTGGACCCTAAGGGCCACTGATGCACTTCTTCCTCTTCCAGGTAATAGATCCATATTAATAGATGCTATGCATACTACACCCTTGGGGCAGCCGTAGGCTTGGAACCACCCTTGTGATTGGAAGGTCACCGCTTTGACACGATCTGACTGAAGTGCCCTTGAGCAAGGCACCTAACCCCCAAGTGCTACCCAGGTAAGTTGCCCACCGCTCTACCCTCTAATGTGTGTATATGACTGCACTAATGGGTTAAATGCAGAGGTCAGGTTCCTATGTGTGCAAGCACAGTGGTCAATGAGTCACTTTACTCCAGTTGGTCCTGAACTCCAGGGTCAGGTTTGGACATACCTCGTTTCAAGAGGCTTCCCCGGCCGTCCATGCTGCAGTTCCAGCGCTCGTTGCGAAACTGGTAGCGGCACTCCATTAGGCTGACGCGCACAGACTCCCGCAGCGTCTCTGCCAGGCCCGGCTCGCGGCGGCATGCGCGCTTCTGGCGCCGCGTCAGCGTCATCTGCTCGCACTGCTTCACATGCGCTTTTCCTCCTCCGGACTCGGTGCTGTACGGGCTGGATAAAAAGGCCAAGGGCTCCTGACCTGTGAGCCTGGAGGAAACCAATCAGATACTGACTTTAATACTCTGAGATCATCATCCAGCTGTGGTTCCAGTTCTTATTTCACACACTACCCTATTTAAGCTTAACAAACAGTAATATTTTATACAGTCACTGAGAGCAAAAGGCTGCATGCCTGCACACCATTTGCATGCTTTACCTACAAGTTTGCTTTGAATGCACGTGTAATTTGAATACGTGCCATTTGAATACACACTAAGCTATAAGCCAGGTACTGGTGTCTGTGATTACTAGTCTTTACATCCAGCCTATACATTCAGGATATTGTAAACACACTCCCATGGAGCAAGTGTCCAATGTGCAATATATAGATCAATATAATCTAAATTACAATATTAAAATTTAAAGTTCATGAATCAAACGCAGACATAAATAAAAGTAAAAAAATTAAGCCGAAATGCAGTTCATTTAATGGTTCAGGGTTCTGTACATAAGCATAGAAACAGATTGTATAGGTTATATATATATATAAAACTATTTTCCTTTGTTTTCAAATTGTAATAGGGTCCTTGTAAAAGGTCATGATAAGGTGGAAATGAACAGTGGTGGTGCTAATAATAATAATAATAATAATAATAATAATAATAATAATAATAAAATAATTTGAATATGGTATGTTACATATTTTATTTTCCTCTTTTTGGAAGTTGAGGATTTAGCTATAATAAGCAGCAGAAAAGCCGCGCGTAATTACGCACGACAGAACCATCCTTGCGCGCACCGATTTGCGTCTAAACAGTGCCAAACATCCCAAAAATAAATAATATATAAATTACCCCAACATAACAAATCATGGCATGAAAATACAGCATTATAACCACCAAATTAACCCAAGCATCACACCTGCTTTCAAAACTTCTACCCAAACTGTAATAAGTAAACTCAGGCTGATCGAGTGTAAAGAAAACAGGCGTCTGACCCGAAGTAAGCTGCTGCTGCGTGGGACAGGAGGATGATGCAGAGCGCGGTGAGTCGCAGCAGCAGACAGGCGGTCCCGGCGCGCATGGCTTCGCCTCGGCGCTGCTCCTCATCGCATCGCGCTGCGTGGCCGCTGAGAAAAGGAAAAAACCCCGCCGCACTGGACCCACGACCTCTTAAAGGGGCAGATGCGCATTACACCCCCCACCCCCTTCATCGCCGCCACCACCACTGGAGGTGGGTGGGGAAGGATGCGGTTTAGTTCGCAGGGTTGCCAGAGTCGATGCGCGCCAAACTCATCTCCATAGCCACCCACACTCCCATAGGCACCGAACTGTACTAGCTGGACCACTTTCTTTGGAAGGATAATTACAGGAGCACCACACGTACATGATGTTCACTGACACAGTGTAATTGTATTGTATTTAACTTATTTAGCCTATCCGTGCAATGGAACGCACACACTAGGGGCTGTGAACACACACCTCAGAGCCCCTGTCTACGGTGCCCAGAGAGCAGTTAGAGGGTTACGTTTCAGTCATGTCAGTCTAGGGGATTTAACCGGCAACCTTGCAGGCACAAGACCTAAGTTCCCTAAAGATAGATTTTTTTTCTGCAGCAGGTGTAAATAAAACACAAAACCCTTCATCCCAATTGGCAAATGAGTCATATCCCAGATCTGCCCCAAACTCTATACTTTATCTGTTACATATATCTAAGTGGAATGCCGGTGATGATTGACTTAAAAAAAAAAAGTTGTGGGCTACTAAATGTAAATCATTTCACATAATGAGCTGCATGTGGGCCACATATGGCCTAAGGTCTGGATGTCATGACAAGCTTTATATCTGGCTGCTGAAGTTGGGACAGTTTGGCCCACAATACACTTGTTATTGCTAAAACTAGCCCATAAGTGCCTCAACTGCCACTGCAAAAATTTGTAATTCCTTGAACCTCATAGGTTACTCCAAGAACCTAGGGGCCCCTCCAAGAACGCAAATGTTCCTCAAAAACCTTTTGGGATTCCTCAGTATAAAATCAGGTTCCTCAAAGAACCCATTAGTATTAAGGTTCCTAGAGGATCTTTATTTGAATACTGAGAAGTTTCCTCAAAGCACATTAAGAGGTCACTCCACAGTTTCAAACTGAGGAAACTTCAAAAGTTCCTCAAGGATCTTCTCGTTTTAACACTGTGGGACATACTTGGCCCAGAATCAGGCTGCTATCTGGGATGGCACCACCACCACGACAAGTGGCAAATTTTGGAAATGTACATATAGTATAAACAGTTTAGGGTATATAATTAGACCATAATTAGTATTTGACATAAAATTTCCTTACTTTTCTTTACACACAATCATTAGTTTGATGAGTTTTTCTGGAGAGGTAAAGGTAGGTAAAAATGTATTTGTATATAATTGATCTGAATTTAGTTTGTAAAATAAAAAATTAAGCTTTAAAGGCGCCATCCTAGGTAATAGATCCATACTACAGGTACAAAAAGTGTACACTTTAGGTCACCCATAAACACGGAAAGCTACATTTTACTACTCTATATGACACTCTAAGTAAAACATACATAACAGAGTGCATGATTGAGGGTAGCAACACATTGACAAGGTTCAATTATGTACCATGAATCATTCCAAATGTGAGCTATAGCAACATATCTGGGTGAGATATACACACTAATGTAATCCTCAGGGATACGAATGGAACAGGGTACAAAGTTATCGTACAAAGTTACACAAATCAGACATAACACTGCGTTAATAAAACATTGTTACAGTGGTTCCTGTCAAAGGATAGGATATAATAGGCAGCAAGTATACAGTCAGGTTAACGTTGATGTGTTGGAAGAAGGAAAAATGGGCAAGTATAAGAATCTGAGTGACTTTGAGAAGGAAAAAAATTGTGATGTGTAGACGACTAGTTCAGATCATCTCCAAAATGGCAGGTCATGTGGGGTGTGTCCCAGTATGCAGTGGTTAGTATCTACTAAAAGTGGTCCGAGGACGGACAACTTATGAACCGGTGACAGGGTAATGAGCACCCATGTCTCACTGTAGGGGAGATACGGATACTACAGAACACCTTCAGAGGTCTTGTGGAATCTATGTTTAGATGGATCTGGCAGCTTAGACAGGTGGTGTTAATGTTATGGCTGATTTGAAAGTG
Organism: Duopalatinus emarginatus; assembly: GCA_028565595.1. Classification (NCBI taxonomy): domain Eukaryota; kingdom Metazoa; phylum Chordata; class Actinopteri; order Siluriformes; family Pimelodidae; genus Duopalatinus; species Duopalatinus emarginatus. Next base: position 23,903,495 of record JAOVVF010000025.1, read on the forward strand.
CTTATATCTTAAATAAAGCAACAGACTAACATAAAATCACTAGTTTTAACTGTGAGTGATAAATAGTATAATAAAACTGCACTATTATAAGGCTGATGATTCTGAGATCTGTTGTAGCTGTAAGGCAGTGTCTATTTTAAAACAAATACTATAGGCTGTGGGGGATTTAAAACCAATCTGGCAACCAGCAAAGCAAAGGGCAGTTCACACTTTCACCTCCACTCCTCTAACTGATTGGATACCTGCCATTTTCAGAATCCAGTGGTGAGATTACCTGATGAAGAAGGGAGACACTCACACACACACACACACACACACACACACACACACACACACACCAGAACCATTTAATCAATAATAATGATTAGTCAATTAATGTAATGAGACATTATTCAATGCAGATGTCAGTGTCTAGTCAGTGACCCCTAGATATTCCAGACTGTTCTTGGTATAATTACTAACAGACACACACACACACACACACACACACACACACACATTTATTAGCTGGATCATGGTGGATGGACTTGCTGGCTTTCTGGGGTTTGAACAAATTTAACATAGATTGAGTATTTATTAGGAGTTTAATATTTTAAGCCCTGCTTTTATTCTTTACCTTGTTTAGAAATCTAGTAGCATATTAGCATATAGTATACACCAATCAGCCATAACATTAAAACCACAAGACCACTGACAGGCGAAGTGAACAACATTGATTATCTCATTACAGTAGCACCTGTCAAGAGGTGGGGTACATTAGACAACAATTGAACAATCAGTTCTCAAAGTTGATGTGTTGGAAGCAGGAAAAATGGAGAAGTGTAAAGATCTGAGTGACTATGATGGCTAGGGGATTGGGACAAAACATCTCTAAAATGACAGGTTGTGTAAGGTGTGTCCCAGTATACCGTGGTAAAATCCTACCAAAAATGGTCCAACTGATAAACCAGTGACTGGATCATGGATACTGGAGAATAGCATGGTGGTGTAGCGGTTAGCACTGTTGTTTCACAGCAAGACGATGTGGGTTCGATTCACAGTCTAGGCCGTTCTGTGTGGAGTTCTCCCCATGCCTGAGTGGGTTTCCTCCAGGTACTCCGGTCTCCTACCGCAGTCCAAAGACATGCATTTTAGGTTGATTGGTCACTCTAAATTGCCCGTAGTGAGTGTGTGTTGGCCATGTGATGGATTGGTAACCTGTCCATGGTGTACCCTTCCTTCACCAATGATGCTGGGATTGGCTCCAGCCCCTTCAGCTCCTGACTGGAGTTGAAGCAGATGAGAAGATGACCCATAGTTTGGTGTCTGTAGACATGTGTGGTGGTGCATTGTCCTGTTGGACATGAAAGTGTGTGACTCATCAGAAAGGAGTGATAATATATACATATAGTGCACTATATCTTATATATCTTGTAGAACACTTCACTTTATCAATGATTTATATATCTATATATATATTGACTTTGACCCATCTTCATGCTTTTGACTGCAATGAAGTGGATGCCAGGTTGTGGTATTATAAATCCCTAATTGCTTTTGAATTTTGAATTAATTTTAAATGATTGATTAATAAGAATCAAAATCAGATTAATTGGCCAAATATGTTGAGACGCAAAAGGAATTTGGTTACAGTCATTGGTGACTGTAATACATACAATTGTACATAATACATAATTTACAGACAATACACAATATACACCGATCAGCCATATTATTTGATTCTCCCCTCCCCCCTCTTACCCCTAAACAGCTGCCAAGACAGTCCTGACCTATTGAGGCGTGGACTCAAGATCTCTGAAGGTGTTCTGAGGTATCTTGGATCTTGGATTAAGACTTTAGCAACAGATCCTACAGATACCAGGACACACTCTTCAAGACCTGCTGTTCTGGAGATCCCCTATCAAACTTACTCAGATTCTTAGTCTTGCCCAATGTTATGGCTGATCAGTGTACACGCAATATACAGATTATATATAAAATAAATAATATACATACAAAACAACACTAACATGCAACATGTCTGGGAATTAAATTGTGACGTATTAATATACCAAGTAGAAACAGGTTCCATAACAAAACATATTTATAGCAGTAAAACTACTATTCATACCACAGACATCATGTCATGTTTAGAAACCGTGGCTCCATTCTCATTTCCTGTGCATCATTAACACACAGTATATTTTATGCAGTTGCTTCAGCCCTGTCATCACCTCACACGATTGGTGGACTAATCACAACTGGCATCTCGCCTTATCTCGGTCCTGTGTTCCTCTCAGTCTGACCAGCTGGACTCCACGTTTCCAGGATGACGTCACTGTCTTTGATCGTAGATCTCACTGGTGTATCTGGAGGTGTGTCAGGTGCTCCTCCAGCTAGTATCACGAGAAAAACTCCTGGAATAAGACGGACTTAAGACGTAATTAATAACGGACTTGTTGAATGATTGATTCCGATTGGTTAAAAGGTGTTGAATTATTTTTTTATAACAGCAGTTCAGGCAGTAGTGTTTCCTACAAGGCCTGACCTGTCGAGGCATGGACTCCACAAGACCTCTAAAGGTACCAAGAGATTAACAACCAATCCTTCTGTGGATCTTCTGTAGGATCAGACCTGACAGGCTTAACCTTCACCACTCACACACATCAGGGAATCTCAGGCACCTATGACCCTGTCACTGGTTGTCCTTCCTTGGACCACTTTTGGTAGGTACTAACCACTGTGTACCGAAAACACACCACAAGACCTGCAGTTTTGAAGATGCCCTGACCCAGCTGTCTAGATGTCACAATTTGGACCTTGTCGCATGTCTTCTTTGCATCCACCAAAAGCAATGTTCTTATAAGATCTTTTCTGGTTATGTTCTGCAATACGTCCATTCCCAGCCAACAATTTTTGGTTCCTAGAACATTCTGGGAACGTTATTTTCTGGTTACGGGAACGTTCCTTAAAGCTTTGTTTGGTTTTCGTATGATTTGCCAGATTTTTTTAATTTGTATCATTAATATAAGGTTAGCTTTCGGTTGCATGTTTTGTTTTATGGAACGTTTTCCTAGCATTTGTAATCTTTGGAGAACCTCTAGAGAACGTTCCAATATGGTTGTAGTAACGTTCCCAAACCAAAATATACAAGAAACCTTTGGAAAACCTTATGACAACATTCCACTTACCGACACTTACTTCTCTAACTGTTGGCAAAAGGTTCTTATAAAACGAATCACAGGAGAACCTTGAACTAACGTTAGGTAAGTTATTTTGCTAGAATTGCATAATAAATCCAGACGAAAAGTCCAGGGACCCCCGGTTTGATCTCAGAGTTCAGGTTGGTGTCTCTTCTAAATTCCATGTCTTTTCCTTGTGTCTCTGTGGGTTTCCTCCTGGTTCTGCAGTTTCCTCCAATCACCAAAAACCAAGCATGTATATGGATTTACTATGTTTAATAGGCATTAGCTATTAAATGAGAGTATAAATTAGTGTGCATGGTGGACTTGGATGGACTGGCATTATATTTGGGGTCATTTCTCCTGTTATGCTTCTAGTGTTCCTGGGATAGAGTCAGGATCTACTACACCTCTAACCAGGGTAAACCAACAAACAAATGGCCGGATGGTCCATTTCTCCTATGTTTGCATGGTTGAACAAATTTAAGCCTCTAGATCAGAAAATACAGGAATTATTGTTATGTTCATATTTCACCTACAGGTGTAAAAGAAAACCCATGAGTTGGTTATGGTAAAGGATTGAGGCGCCATCTGGTGGCCTTATTAGAAAATGATAGCATAAATAAAACCACAGAGGAAGTGAACCACTCATTGAAGAATTTGGCCTCCACATTTAATGCATCTGTGCAGTGAGTCACACACATACACACACTAGGGGGCAGCGAGCGCACATGCCCAAAGTGGTGGACAGCCCCAGCCCTCAGTGCCTGGGGAGCAGTTGGGGGTTAGGTGACTTGCTCAAGGGTACTTCAGTCATGTCTTGTTGGGTCGAACTAGAGACCTTCTGATCATAAGCCTGGTTGCTGAACCACAATCCGACGGCTGCCAGTGAAAGCCATAAAGATGAGATGTTTGCAAGATGTTCATCATCATGTGTAAGTATGTGTGTGTTAGTGTACTGACAGGCTGTCATAGTGGGTGTGTAGGAGTGTGCTCATGTTTACACAATACACAGTAGATATAAAACATTTACACATGCCTACACATAACATTTTGTGTTGCCACAAAAAAACGAACCAACAAGACTCGACTGAAGTGACCTTCAGTAAGGCACCTAACCCCCAACTTCTCAATGGGCACTGTGCTCCAAGTGTGTGTTCACTGTGTGTGTGTGTGTGTTTCAGTGCACGGATGAGTCAAATGTAGAGGTCAATTCCACTACACAGTGGTCAATGAGTGGTTCACTTTTATGTCACTAATACAAAACCCAGGCTTTCGACAGGCTTTCCGACATGCAGACAGGCCCGGAGTGGGGCCCTTTTTCCAGCCTGGGAGTTTCATGCCAAAACCTGGGCCACTTTTTCCATGGAGGAGGAACACTTTTTTCCAACGCCTTTCTTCCACCTGACCTCTTCCTGCCCTTCATCACCACTGACTGACGCTTTGCGCTATTCTGTAGCTATATTTAATTTCACCGTTCCAGAAAAGACAAGTCGTGGCCCTGACCAACTTAAACATTTGGGAGGGGAGAATTCCCTCAGATATTAGAACCCATCTAATCTACTGCGATGTAGGGGGGGAGGAGGGGGGGGGGTGCTGTCAGATAAATAGAGAATAAATGCAAGAAGAAGATTAGATAAGTGTTTTCCCATCCAAACAACCCAAACTTGAGACTGACATGAGCCGGTCCATCAGGAATCCTCTCCTGATTAGCCACTCCGGCTCTGCATGCAGGCTATTTGTCCACATGATACTATACACTAGTGCACAAAGAAATGAAATCTCTTCCACCGTTACACGAGGTCAGAATATTTTGAAAGTATTTATAATAAATGATCATCCACTGTATGTTGTGGTTTTGTTTGCTTGGTCTGTACATCAGGTGATGAAGCTCCATGACCTCAGAATCCACTAGTCTGTCTTCTCCGAAGAGAACAGTGCTGATCAGATCCTTTCTTACTCAAGGTTCACTGATCTGCATATGGGGTAAAGACTATCCTATCTGGACTGACCCCACAGTAGAGCTACAGGAGCACAAATTGCTGAAAATGTTCATGCTGGCCGTGAGACAAAGCTGTCATAGTGCATTGTAGTTTGCTATATATGGAGCTGTGTAGCTGCACCCTAGTCTGGGTGACCCCTGTACACCACTGAAACCACCTACAGTACAATAGGCAAGTAAGCTTCAGAACAGGACCATAGGGCAATGGAAAACTGTCTGATGAATCATGTTTACTTTTACATCATGTGGATGGCTGGGTGTGTGTGCATCACTCAAAGACATGGCATCTGGATGCTCTATGGCAAGAAGACAAGCTGGGCTAGAGGTGGTGTGATGCTCTGGGCAGTGTTCTTGTGGGAAACCGTTGGTCCTTTGACACGTTCCACCTACCTAAACATTGCTGCACACTAATTTCACCCTTTGATGGCAGTGAAATGTCAAAGAGTGCAAAAAATTTTATCACAAATGGTTGGAGGAACATCAAGTTCAAGGTGTTGATCCAAATCCCCAGACCTGAAGACCTGGACAAAAAAAGTCAGATCTGTTACTTGTGTCATGGTACATTTACATTT